>JADRCH010006438.1:0-33138 GCA_019843965.1 Rhynchomys soricoides
TGTATTCTCTTGCACCTCACACCAGTCAGAATGGCTAAGATTAAAAAACTCAGGGGCAGCAGGGGCTGGCGAGGATGTGGAGAAAGATTAACACTCCACCATTGTTGGTGAGAATACAACCTGGTAAAATCACACTGGAAATCAGTCTGGCAGTTCCTTAGAAAATAGGACATAGTATTACCTCAGCACCCAGCTCTACCACTCCTGAGCATTTATCCAAACAAGCTTCAAAATATAACAAGGGCACATGTTCCACTATGTTCCTAGCAGCCCTATTTATACTAACCAGAACCTGGAAAGAACCCAGATGTCCTTCAACAGAAGAATGGATACAGAAAATGTGGTACATTTCCACAGTGGAGTACTACTCAGCAATTAAAAACAATGAACTTATGAAATCATTAGGCAAATGAATGGAAGTTTAAAATATCATCCTGAGTGAGGTAACCCACTCAAAAAAGAACACACACAGTATGCACTCACTAATAAGTAGATATTAGCCCAAAAGCTCGAAATACACAAACCACAATTCAAAGACTATAGGAAGCTCAAGAATGTGGAAGACCTAAGGGTGGGTGCTTCTTAGGTCCTTCTTCCAAGGGAAAACAAAATACTCAGGGGAGGATATCCAGAAATAAAGTGTGGAGCAGACAGTGTAGGAAAGGCCATCTAGAGACTGTCCCACCTGGGAATCCATCCCATATACTGTCACCAAAACCAGACAGAATTGTGGATACCAGTAAGTGCGTGCTGTCAGGAGCCAAGTTCAACTGTTTCCCTAGAGTCTCTGCCTGAGCCTGACAGAGAAGCAGATGCTCACAGCCAACTATTTTACTGAGCATGGGGTGCTTGATGGAGGAGTTTGAGAAAGGACTGTAGGAGCTTAAGAACTTTCAATATCCATAGCAAAAACAACAATATCACCCAAACAGACCACTCAGTGCTCCTTGGGACTAAAACACCAACAAAAGTGTACACATGGAGGGACCCCTGGCTCCACCTGCACATGTAACAGAGGATGAACTTGTTGTGTACCAATGTCAGGAGAGGCCCTTGGGCTTGTCAAGGATTGATGCCCCAGTGTAGTGAAACACCAGGGCAGGGAGGTGGGAGTGGGTGGGTTGGTTGGGTAACAACCTCAAAGAAGCATGCGGAGGGGGAATAAGATAAGGTGTTTCTGGGGAGGGGAAGGGGATAACATGTGAAATGTAAATGAAGATAATATCCAATAAAAATTGTTAAGGCAAAAACAAAAGAAAAAGAAAAAGAATAAGAAAAAACAGTATGCGGATATCCTGACGTTTGTAGGCAAATGGGTAGAACTAGAACATATCATCCTAGAGTGAGGTAACTCAGTCCTTAACAACATGTATAGCATAGTATGTAGTCACTAATAAGTGGATATTAGCTGAAAAAAAGTATAGACTAGCCAAGATTCAGTCCATAGAACTCCTAGGTTAATGACCCATAGGGTTGTTTTCCATCTATGGCAGGAGACCTGTGCCTGGGCCATCAGGGCTCCATAGCCAAATAGCACTGGGAGAAAGCTAGCCTCCCAGGAGTGTGAGCAAGCCTGTCTGTTCAGAGGGACTCACCGGAAATACTCAGGACACAGGGACTGAGGAAAGGGTTTCTGGTTTCTTTCAGTGGCTGGAGAACAAACCCTGTGACACAGGGCTCCAGACACAGGGACTGAGGAACAGTCAGGAGGAAAGAGCCTTCCAGTTTCCACCTGTGGCAGGAGACCTCTGCCTGGGCCATCAGAGCTCCATAGCCAAATAGCACTGTGAGAAAGCTAGCCTCCCAGGAGTGTGAGCAAGCCTATCTGTTCAGAGGGACTCTCCTGGAATACCCAGGACACAGAGACTGATGTAACAGGTTTCTGGTTTCTTTCAGTGGCTGGAGAGCAGATCCTGTGACACAGGGCTCCATACTCAAATAGTGCCAGGAGAGAACTGGTATACCAAGAGTGCCGACACACCTTCAAGCACAGGCAGGACAACAACTTCTTTTCAAATTCACTGAACGAGGAGAGACCCTTGCAGAGCCATCACAACACAGGAAACAAGGGACAGCTGGGGATTAGATCCTTCTTGTTTCTGTCTGCACTCCAGAGCTGACCCTGCACCACAGCTCTCCAAACCCAAATTTCTCTCAGAGAGAACTGGTCTTCAAGGAGTATTGACACCTAGGCTTGCAGGAAAGACAAGTCACAGTCAGAGTAAGACCAGCTAAAACCAGAGATAACCAGATGGCGAAAGGCAAGAGCAAGAACACAAGGAACAGAAACCATGGCAACTTGGCGTCATCAGAACCCAGCTCTCCCACCACAGCAAGCCCTGGTTACCACAACACACCAGAAAAGGAAGACTCAGACATACAATCACATCTCAAGAGGATGATAGAAGATTTTAAGAAGGAAATAAATAACTCCCTTAAAGAAATACAAGAGAACACAGGAAAACAACTGGAAGCCCATAAAGAGGACACACAAAAATCCCCTAAAAAATTACAGGAAAACACAATCAAACAGGTAGAATTACAGGAAAACAAAATCAAACAAATGAATAAAATGGTCCAGGAATTAAAAACAGAAATAGAAACACTAAAGAAATCACAAAGGGAGACAAACCTGGAGTTAGAAAACTTAGGAAAGAAATCAGGATTCATAGATGCAAGCATCACCAGCAGAATACAAGAGATGGAAGAGAGAATCTCAGGCAGAAGTTAGCATAGAAAACATGGGCACAACAGTGAAAGAAAACACAAAATGCAAAAATGCACCTAACCCAAAACATCCAGAATATCCAGGATGCAATGAGAAGACAGAACCTAAGGATAATAGGTACAGAGGAGAGTGAAGATTCCCAACTTAAAGGATCAGTAAATATCTTCAAAAAATTATAGAAGAAAACTTCCCTAACCTAAAGAAAGAGATGAGCATAAATATCCAGGAAGCCTACAGAACTGCAAATAGATTGGACCAGAAAAGAAATTCCTCCCATCATATTATAGTCAAAACACCAAATACACAAAATAAGGAAAGAATGTTAAAAGCAGTAAGGGTAAAAGGGCAAGTAACATATAAAGGCAGACCTATCAGAATTACAGCAGACTTCTCACCAGAGACTATGAAAGTTAAAAGAACCTGGCCAGATCTCATACAGACTCTAAGAGAACACAAATGCCAATCAAGGCTGCTATGCCCAGCAAAACTCTCAATAACCATAGATGGTGAAACCAAACTATTCTATGACTAATTCAAATTTGCACAGTATGTTACCAAAAACCCAGCCCTGCAAGGAATAATACATGGAAAACGCCAACTCAAGGAGGGAAACTACACACAAGAAAAAGCAAGAAAGTACTCTTTCAACAAACTCAAAAGAAGATAGCCACACAAACATACAAAAGACATCAAAAATAACAGGAAGCAACAATCATTTTTCTTTAATATCTCTTAACATCAATGGACTCAATTCCCCAATAAAAAAACATAGACTGACAGACTGGATCCATAAACAGGAAGCAGCATTTTGCTGCATTCAGGAAACACACCTCTGCGTTAAAGACAAACACTACCCCAGAATAAAGGGCTGGAAAACAATTTTCCAGGCAAATGGCCCAAAGAAACAGGCTGGAGTAGCCATTCTAATATCAGATAAAATCGACTTTCAACCAAAAGGCATCAAAAAAGATAAGGAAAAACACTTCATCCTCATCAAAGGAAAAATCTACCAAGAATAACTCTCAATTCTGAACATCTATGCCCCGTATGCAAGGCCTCCCACATTCAAAAAAGAAACTTTACCCAAGCTCAAAGCACACATTGTACCTCACACAATACTAGTGGGAGACCTCAACACCTCACTATCATCAACGGACAGATCTTGGAAACACAAACTAAACAGAGACACAGTGAAACTAACAGATGTTATGAACCAAATGGATTTAACAGATATCTATAGAACATTTTATCTTAAATCAAAAGAATATACCTTCTTCTCAGCACCTCATGGCACCTTCTCCAAAATTGACCATATAATTGGTCACAAAAAAAAAAAAAAAAAAAAAAAAAACCTCAACAGATATAAGAAGATTGAAATAATCCCAGGCCTCCTATCAGATCACTACGGAATAAGGCTGGTCTTCAATGGCAACAACAACAACAGAAAGCCCACATACACATGGAAGGTGAACAATGCTCTATTCCATGATAACTTGGTCAAGGAAGGAATAAAGAAAGAAATTAAAGACTTTCTAGAATTTAGTGAAAATGAAAGTACAACTTACCCAAACTTATGGGACACAGTGAAAGCAGTGTTAAGAAAAAACCTCAGAGCTCTGAATGCCTCCAAAAAGAAGCTGGGGAGAGCATATACTAGCAGCTTAACAGCACCCCTGAAAGCTCTACAAGAAAAAGAAGCTAATACACCCAAGAGGAGCAGAAGGCAGGAAACAATCAAATAAAGGGCTGAAATCATCCAAGTAGAAGGTAAAAGAACTATACAAAGAATCAACAAAACCAGGAGCTGGTTCTTTGAGGAAATCAACAAGAAAGATAAATCCTTAGGCAGCCTAACCAGAGGGCACAGTGACAGTATTCAAATTGACAATATCAGAAATGAAAAGGGCGATTTAACAACAGATTCTGAGGAAATTCAAAAAATCATCAGATCCTATTACAAAAGCCTATACGCTACAAAACTGGAAAATCTGGATGAAATGGACAAGTTCCTAGACAGGTACCAAATACCAAAGTTAAATCAGATCAGATAAACCATGTAAACAGTCCTATAACCTCTAAAGAAATAGAAGCAGTCATTAAACGAAAACAAATATCATAAAAACAAAATATCAGAAAGATGTGGTACATCTACACAATGGAATAGTATTCAGCTGTTAAGAACAAAGACATAATGAATTTTACAGGCAAATGGATCAAACTTCTGTTTTATGAGTGTTTGAATTAAAGGTGTGGCTACTATGCCCAGCCTTGTAAAGACATTGATAAATGGAGCCAAAAAGAAAGACGTACAAAAATAGATATGGCGTTTGGAATTGTTTAGATATGCCATGATTGTAACCCTGGAAGAATAATGTTGGTTATTTTAAATAAACCTTTCTACCTAGACATGAGTCGACCCATGCAAGGTCCATTATTTTAGTAATTTGTACACTTGATGAATTTAACACATTTAACTTGGTTAACTTGATTTAACTTGGCCTAAAACTAATGCAAAATTAATCAATGAACAGATGAATGAATTAATTCCTTTTAGTTTAATTAATAAAACCCGCAGGTATCATTTATGCCTGAACTTTTTTTAAAGTTAGGCTTCTCTCTATAGCTCCAATTTAGACTCAGTAAGCTCTATGTTCAGGTACGTCACCACACAGCTATTAGTGTTCCTATTTTGCAATTCAAAGTAAGAGTAAATTTCAAAGCAGAAATACATAATACCTTGCATAATATAGAAATGGCTTATAGTTTTACTATTTATTTACAAAAAGAATAATTATATGGCACTTTATTGCAATTGCTGGAAAATTGTGATGTAGTTGGCCAGCTTCTCTGTCAATTCTCTGATATTATACTGAATAAAATGCATATATATTGCATGCAAAATTTAATAGACAAAAAGCTGGCAATGAATTGTTAATGGCATCATTAATTGATATATAAAAAGTTATCATGTAATTAATAGTCTTTCCTCTTGAAGAAATATTGAAACAGTATAATTAACAATTTTAAGTTTTAAAGAGGACAGGGGATATTCCTAAATCTGGGTCTCTCACATTAGTCTTATTTTCTTTACAATCTAAATGCATGTAAATTTTCGGCCTTAAAGATTTTAGCAATTAGTTTACTATTAAGAGGAAAATATTAATGTCATCACTTAGTATTCAAGCTAATCTCAAAGTTAATGAACTATATCAAATTAGTTAAAATAATCTCGAGAGGCTTATTATTAGCATTCCTAATTGACCATGAGCATATGATTGTAAATGAGTCTTGAGATTACTTGTTTTTAAATTTTTGCACAAGCTTGGTGCACATATCTACCTATCTATCTGTCTGTCTGTCTATCTATCTTTCTTTCCTTACTACTTTCTTTTTTCTAACTATTTATCATCTATCACTCTACCTATCATTTATCTACCTATCTATATATCAGATCTTTATTTATCTGTTTAAGTATTAACTGATAGTCAATATGTCTATTCCTCTGAAAACTATATATGCTTTGTTATCATTAATAAACATTAATATAATTCATTATACTCAACCAAACTTAATCAAGAATAAAATTAAAGCAACTCATTATGCAGTACATATCATTATTGGATACAAAGGAAATACATTTTACAACCTATATCTATAAGAGAGTATTACTCAGAATTAATTTAGAATGCATAGAATTCTGTATGTATGTTTTAGTGGAGGAGGCAGAACTGGAAAATAATGCACAGCAGTTTATCTTTGAATGACAGATATATATCTATCTTTCTATTGTATATATAATATATTATAATGCTTTATTGAAATCAATTTACCTATTGCTTTGATTTTATTCAAATCCAATGTAATTTATGATACTATACCAATTTTTTCTCTTAAAGGTATAATTTTTACTCTTCAAAAATGTTCATTTTGTATAAAGGTATAGTTTAATACCATGTACATTGAGCTACACTCTATAGCTGAATATTTGGTTTTCTGTCTTTACTCCTTGCTTTCCTATATTTGATCCTGGTAAGGGTTTATAACTTAATGTTGTTCTGACTTGTAGTTTGACTTATAAAATGTGATTATTTACAGAACTGCAGAGACTTCATTTCCCCTTTTTTGTAACAGTTTTGAGTCTTCTGTATAATGACTTCATCATGAAATTGTTTGGTTTGGGATGCATTTCTTATTCTTCATAATAAAATTGTAAAAAAAAAAAAGAAAAGGAGAACACATTGACATAAAATAATGATAGCCAGATATTTAAAATAAGCTCTTATTTCTTTCTGGCTTAAATGTATTTACTTAGTGATTCATGTAGTTGTCCTGAGAGTCATATGAATATTTAGTTAGGTTGGATTCTTAAAATTCAGCTTGTTTGGTTTGAGGTAACGTGCATATCATCTGTATATATTCACACAATTTGATACTAGACTTAAATTTTGGCAATATCAGTTCTCATTTGTAGAAATGATCAGATATTAGATGATTTATGGGCCATATTTTAACTGTGAAAATTGCATAGTTGGACACTCAAAATGACATGTAAAGAGCTTTTAGAGAGTCCTTGGGCCAATGTGAATATGACACATAGAGTACTCATGTGACTTAAAACCAACAAGAAACCTTGCTTCACAGCCCTAAGGTATAGGAGCATTCCTACAACATAATGTATTGTTCAGACCTGTAGAACAGGGAAAAACCATTGCAACGTTTTTAAGACTGGGAAGTGATTATTTCAGGGTTTTGAGTCATAATTGTCTTGATCATAACTCACCATATTTTCTCTTGTAGTAAGAAAACCAGAATGAGAGAAAGTTTGTGAATTAGATAATCTAAATTTAGATAGAAAACATTTTTTTTCAAGTCCCCTTCAAAAAGCAAGTGTTATTCTTAATAAAATAGTTTTGAGAGGTCGACTCAGATGCAAGCCGGCAAGATGAAAGTGGCTGGAGTGAGCCTTCTGAGGAGGTCAGTGTCTGCCCTGCTGCTCCAAAGGGAGCTGTTGGCTCTAGCCAGGCTCTACTACAAGGTTGTGGATCATTATGAAAAGCCTAGGAACGTGCGGTCCCTTGAAAAGACATCTAAAAATGATGGAATCGGATTGGTGGGGGCTCTGGCCTGTGGGGACATCATGAGATTGCAGATCTAGGTGGATGAAAAGGGGAAGATTGTGGACGCCAGATTTAAAACGGCTCTGCCATTGCCTCCAGCTCCTTAGCCACAGACTGGTAAAGGGGAAAACCACGGAGGAAGCCCTGACCATCAAAAACACAGACATCCCCAAGGAGCTCTGCTTGCAACCTGTAAAACTGCACTGCTCCATGCTGGCAGAAGAGGCCATCAAGGTTGCCCTGGCTGATTACAAACAGAAAGAAGAGTCCAAGAAGGAAGAGCCAGAGAAGCAGTGAGCCCTGAGATACCCAGAAGGTCACAGCAGCTCCTTCCTGCCACCTATCAAAGAAGCTACGAGAAACGCGCACACACTATTCATCGATTGCACTGTAGCTCTGACGAAAGCAAAATGTGCCATTGATTATGTCTGATTCTGTGTTCCTTTCAGCTCACGTGTGTCCTTAGTGCAGTTAATGTCTTGATTTATCTTGTGACCTGGGACTGAAATCAGCACCGAAGTCTTAAGCTCTAGAGAGTGACAGGGAATTGTACCTGATCAGGTAGATTGCCAGCAGAGCGATTTGTGTTGGCTATCTGATAGGATCTATTACTGAGTATTTAGCCAATCTACATATATATTATAATAAAAGAATGTAAAACGAATAATTTTTTTTGAATTTTTGAATGTGGTTTATTGCATAATTGTTGTTTATGAACTCAGTGAGCTAGAAAAGAAATTCAAATATTATATCCCAAATTAAACTAACTCAGTTCAGGAAGTGGAAAAAATGTTAACCTTAGAGACAATTAAAAAGGTAAATTCAGGTGCTCAGAGAGATCACTACATGGTTAAGAGCACTTGTTGTTCTGGCAGAGGACTCTGGTTCAGTACCCAGAACTGACTGTGGTCAAACCTTGCCTAATGCCAGTTTTAGGGAGGAACCTATACCAGTATGTTGTATAGACCCCTGCATTCTTTGTTCATGACAGCACTATTCATAGTACAGAAGAGACATTAGCTTGATAATGGATGGGTGAACTAAGAGTCACACACATGTGCAAACAAGGATTCGGTGTTTATAAATAATGATATTCTTACATTTTGTCAATATAGATGATCTCAGAAGATACTGTTAAGTAAACGATGTCAAGTACTGAGACGAGAATTGCTAAGGGATGGACAATTGAGGAAGTGTTGACCGGAGTGCAAAATTTCACTCAGAGATGAAGGACAATGTCAATTATTGCTTACATGTTAATTGCAAAAAAAGGCTTTTATCTATCTATCTATCTATCTATGTATCTATCTGTATTAGGCAGGGTTCTCTAGAGTCACAGAACTTATAGATAGTCTCTATATAGTAAGGGAATTTGTTAATGACTTACAGTCTGTAGTCGAACTCACCAACAATGGTCAATAGCAGCTGTGAATGAAAACCCGAGGATCTAGCAGGTGCTTAGTCCCACCAGGCTCACAGGTGAAGAAGATTGAATCTTCCTCCTTCCAATGTCCTTATGTAGATCTCCAGCAGCAGGTGTGGCCCAGATTAGAGGTGTGCGGACCACCACACCTGAAACTTGTGTCTTCCAGACTCAAGATCTAGATCGCAGGTCAGCCCTCTAATTCTGGATTGTAATTCACTCCAGATATAGTCAAGTTGTCAATCAGAAGTAGCCACTACACTATCTATCTATCTATTTATCTAACTATCTAGATATCTCTCAATCGATCTATCTATTTGATAAGTCCTCTCTATGTAGCCCAGGTTGTTATAGGACTCATAAACTTCCTGCTTTAACTTTTACATGATTCCACAATGGAATAGATATATCCAGACAGCCTACCATAGGCAATACATATTTAATAAATACGAGTCATAATTTTAATATAAAGGCTGAAGTAGAAAAATGAGTCCAGAAAATGAAAATTGTCCAGAAAATTGAGTCCAGAAAATTGTAGGAAAATGAGTTGAGCAATTGATTAAAATTGATATTTATTGATATGAACTCTATAGAGATTATCGAAACATAGGTATGAAATATAATATTTTCCATGCTTTTGTGTATAATATGCTTTTGGCAAGAGAAAAAACACTTAAATATCATCAGACTTTTGTAGCAGCAAAGCATATCATGTACTAGAAGACACAGTCTTCTGTAACAGAAGCTCCAAAAGCCACTAAGCTGCTGTCCTGCCAAAAAGGCATTCTACAGAAACACTTTAGAGCTCAGTGTGAGGATACACCTCCTCTACACTTCACAAAGCAGTTGACAGACAAGAAGATAGTCTGTGTAGGATCTCCACACAGTGTTTTTTATAATCATAGAAAAATAGAAATTAATAAAGCCTTAACAATCATATAATAATAAAGGATTTGTTAAGTTGTCATGGGAATGGACCATCACATTTTTTAAAATGGTTAAAAAACTATGAACCTTATGTTGGCCCAATGAATATCTCTGTCAAATCCTCAATTGGCTAGATGAAGACTACAAGATAATAAAGAAAAATCTGCTAGACTCAAAGCCTATTGATGTGTTTGCTAGTGTCATGTAAAGAAACACTTTTGTAAAACCAACTGAGATAACATTTAATAAATATATGCACATCCAAATCAAAACAGTCCGCATAGTTGACTCCAGTTTCAACTTAGCTTCTACACACATACATTCTTCCTCTTAGAGATGCAATGTCACCTCAAGGTGTCGGAATCGATGCATCGGGTATCTCCTGACCAATGGAAGTACATATTTCCAAAGTGTTACGGTTGAGTTGCTGTGTTAGCAATACACTCAGAAGCATTCTTTCCTGCCAGCGTTCTCTAGTTTACACAGTATTCAGTGAATGTAAAGAGGGATTTGTGGTACAGGATTGTTCCTGTATCTTGGGACTACAAAACTAGGATTCGTATTGGGCTCCCCCCTTTCTGTTTTGTATCTCAAACATTATAGAACTTCCTCATGTTGGTGAGAAAATCAAATTGATGCCCACAGTAGCTGGACTCAAATCCTACCACAGTGAACACAGCTTAAGCAGTACCTTTCTGCACTGTGAAGGTTAGGGTGAATTAGGGACCCAGAGTCCTCCTTTCACAACGTGCTGAACTTACAAAGGCAACAGTGCACGAAGATTGGAAAACAGGACTTTGTATAGCTCTATACTAGTGAGATCTGCGTCTCCAGTAATGAAGTCACTCTATTCTCTCTGGTCACTCCATCACTCTAGCTCTGGAGTGACCAATGTTATAAGGTATCTGATGTTTGCTGGCCTTGCCATTTGTCTATTTGGATTTTAATGACTGTTCAATTGTACATTTGTTCTGGTTAGCACTCAAGTAGCTTCACATTTTATGCACATAGTCTGGGCTGGCAGTTACAGTCTCTTAGAGTCTGCCAGACATCTGCCTAGGCCCTTCTGACCTTCAGAGCTTTTGTCAAGAATTCAGGTATAATTCTGACTGGTCTTGAATGTTACTTGGCTTTTTTCCTTTGCAGCTTTCAACATTCTTTCTTTATTCTGTATATTTAGTGTTTTGATTATTATGTGGTGGAAGAATTTTTGGTTTTGGTCCCATCTATTTCATGTTCTGTGAGCTTCTTATATGTAGATAGGTATATTTTTCTTTATGTTGGAGAAATTTTCTTCTATAGTTTTGTTTAAAATATTTTCTGGGCCTTATAGCTGAGAGTTTTCTTTTATTCCTATTCTTAAGTTTGGATTTTTCATAGTATCCCATATTTCTTGGATATCTGTGTCATGAACATTTTAGATTTAGCATTTTCTCTGATGAGTATATGTGAGTGAAGAATCCTATCTTCTATACCTGAGATGTTCTCTCACATCTCTTATATTCCGTTGGCAATGCTTGAGTCTGTAATTTCTGCTCTCTTTCCTAGGTATTCCTCCTTCAGGATCATCTCAGTTTTTGTTTTTTGTTTTTGTTTTGTTTTGTTTTGCTTCAATTTCTATTTTCAGTTCTTGAACTGTTCTTCATATCCTTCACCTGTTTGATTATATTTTCCTGTATTTCTGTAAGGGAGTTATTCACTTCCTTCTTTAAAGGTCTCTATCATCTTTATAAGATTTTATTTAAGGTCATCTTCTTGTGCTTTGGCTGTGTTAGGATATACAGGGCTCAAGGTTAGAGGATCACTGGGCTCTCTTCCTGCCATATTTCCTTGGCTCTTGTTGCTTTTCTTCTTATGCTGTCTTTTAGCCATCTGGTTGTACTGGTGTTCCTAGGATGTTCCTGATGATAGCAGGACTCCTCAGAGAGAGTGATAGAGCCTGACAATGCATCTCAGGCAACAGAATGCTGCTTACCTCTGCTGGCTGTGCCCCAGGTAGACCCGACTGGTGGGAAATTGCTGGGGGAGAGGTCTAAGCTGAAAGTTCCTGCCCATCCCCAACAGCAGGTGGACCTCAGGAAGCCATGTGGAAGAGGCAAGTATATGATTGAGTGAGATGGAGGGGTCAAGGACACCACAAGAAAACCTACAGGGTCAACTAACCTTGGCTCATGAGGGATCACAGAGAATGACCCTCCAACCAAAGACCATGCAGGGCCTGGCCCTAGGCCCACTACACATTTATAGCACATGTGCAGCTTGGTCTTCTTGTGGGTCTCCTAACAACTGGAGTAGAGAATGTCTCTGACTCTGTTGCCTGACATTGGTCTGCCCAGAGATGAACTGCCTGGATAGACCTCAGTGGGAAAGGATGCATTTAGTCCTGCTGCAACTTGATGTCCCAGGGCAGGGTGGTACCCAAGGGGGCTTCCCCTTCTCGAAGGAGAAGGGGAGAGGGTAACAGGGGGAAATATTTGAGAGGGTAAGACTGGGATACAGGACAGAGGGGGCTGTGATTGGGATATAAAGTGAATAAATAAATTAATGAATAGAAGAAGAAAAGAAATAAAAGTTAGCTTTTTCCACAATCTCTTCTCCAGTAGTTATTTATTGTTGATAGCTACATCAACATACTTAATCATCATACTTAATCATAATTTTAAAAGTTTTTTCAATGGCTTCTTGTTTAAGTTGTTACTTTGGGGTGGGGTTGTTACCTGAAGCCTTCTATGTCTGTTTTTCTCAGCAATCAGTCTGCAGTCTTCAGTACCACTGCAAAAGAAGCTTCTTTGTCCTTTACAGTGAGCAGGAGCAGAGATCATGGAGTTCCACATAGTATCTGGCAACAGCACATGGCACAGACATCCATATGACTTTTAATAGTAAAACAGGTCAAGATCTTCATCTCTGGCTTCATCAAGATTTGAACATGGCCTTTGGTGGCAGCATGAACCATAGACATCAGCGTGACTTCAGGCATCAGCACAGACCACAGGCATCTGCATGGACATTGGTAATAACTTAGGCTGCCATTGGCTCCATCACTGCCAACCCCTTGTTGTAAGCTGGAGCAGGATCACGGCCCCAAATATGGCCACTGGTGGCAGCATAGATCATGAACCTCAGCATGGCCTCAGGCCTCAGACATTGACAAGGTTCAGCCTCTCTCCACTGTGTATGCCACTTCATTCCACCATCCTTCCTACCTCTCCATCACAAATTCACCCATCACAGAGGCACTGGAAACTGCAGCACATCCACTCAGTATATTTCTTGTTTACTTGGGTATTAATGCAAATACTCATTGCCACAAGTCTTTGGTCTGGCTCTCCGGTTTCTGAAGCACCACAAATACTAGGCTGCAGAGGGATTTCCTTTCATTATCTGATTGGCTAAGATAGATGACAAACAGCCAATCACCGGGCTAATATGAGGAGGCGGGTTTTCCGGGCAAGACAGGAAGAGGAAGGGATGAGGAGGCATTGGAGTAGACAAAGGTCGGAGGAGGATGGAGGGAGAGTTGTTGGAAGGAAGATGGAGCAGAAGCGCATGGCCTGGAGAAACTGCAAGTAGTAGGGATTTCATTGCTAGGGAAGAAAGTGGTGTAGAAGCATATCTGCCCAATATAGGCATGCAGTTTATAAATATACAACAGAGTTGCGTTTTCCTTGCTTGGGCTTATTGGGGTTGGAGATTCACTGCAACAAAGTTGTATTTTCCTTGAATTGGTTTACTGGGGTTGGAGATTTACCACCACAAAATGGTGTCCCAACGTATCTATTAGAACTCAACTAACCTGAGATAAAAGATCACAGCCTCTATCCTCACCCTCAATACAAGACTGGAGCAGCATCTGTGGCAGTGTGTGCATTAAAAGCTGACTGGGCCTGAGGTGCCTACAGAGAACTACAGAGAGGTTCCCTCCCCAAGCCCAAGCAAGACAGCTTCGGCTAGGGGCAGCACCCCAGCCTGGGGCTGGACATAGTGAATTAATGGGGCAGCTAGGCCCAAGAGCTTTTCTGTGTTCGCTGCCCGGAATCCCCAGCATCTAATTCAAGACACAGACAGCCAGACTCTGAATCAAGCAGCAGACCGAGACAAAGGTACAAAGGGCTCCGTATCAGGTTATAAGCATCATACATAGATACTTAACGATGAGAAATACAATAAATACCTTTTGAGCTTTAAGGGGTGATATTCAGAATGTTTTGAAAGGGATGGATTTAAAGGAAATAGACACCTTGTCACTTACCAGTACTGCAGTATTTATTCTCTTGATCTACCATGTCTTCTCAGAAGACAGGGCCCTACATAAAAAAATTCCTTGTCTTAGAAAAGAGATTACAGGTAACACTAGAACTAAAGGTTCAGGATTTTATAGTCAAGATAAGCAACAGAAAGAGGAAAATAAAGGTTGGAGACAGGAGCTGAAAAAGATGCTAGAACAAGGGATACAGCAGCTCACTGATCAGACTGAGCAGCAATCCGAGTTTAAGGTCCAGATAGGGAACTCATGGTTCTGAGTTAATTAAAAAGCTGTTTTCGAGATATTTCGATTAGACAAGGCTGAGAGTAGTTAAGGCTTAACAGTTCAGATATATTTTGCATAGATAGTTTTCAAAAACATCAGATATCCACAGAATGTAACATTTAATGTTATTTGATCAATTGATGCTGAGAGTATCTGTTCAACACCCCCTTTCTTCAGTTTGAAGAAGATACTGAGCATCTTCACCTCCAGGCAAGAATTGCCCTATTTCTTCTACAGACCTATACTGTTCATGGGAGGACACAAGATACAGAATAGTTGACAGCTTAGTTCTGCCGAGAAAGAATAAGGTAGTCCTTCATAATTCCTGTTTCACAAGGTCTGTCTGGTGATCCTGGGCCAGAAGGCTACAGATTGATGCTCCAACATGTTGCAGACTGAGGGACTATCCAGGTGATCAGCTATTTCTACAAACTGGTTAAGCTTTGGAAGGTGTGTTTTGTGCTCCTTATATTTAAGTCATTCTCAGGTTTCTGATGGGTTGAAGACTGGATATAGTCTCATAGCCAATCCAAGCCACTTAGCATTGAACGAGATGACATAGATTTGATAGGATAGTTTTCAGATGGTATACATTTTAAAACCAGGACATAATTCAGGTGTAGAATTATGCCTTAAGTTAGATGGATTGCAAAGTGCTTTATTTAATTGACAAATTGTTGGATGCCATTTATACTTCATACTCTGTGACTGTCATATTTTTTTTTCAATTATATCAGGGAGAAAAAGGTTGGTTTTGTTTGTTTGGATTGGTTTTGTTTTGAATTATTTTGGACAGAAAAGATGTAGAGGAATTTTCCTTAATTATCTGATTGGCTAAGAAAGATGAGAAATAACCAATCACTGGGCTGAAATGAGGAGGCCGGTTTTCTGGGCAAGACAGGAAGAGGAAGGAAGGAGGGGGAGTTGGAGGAGACTGTGATTGGAGGAGTACATAGGGAGAGTCGTTGGAAAGAAGATGGAGGAGAAGCACATGGCTGGAGAAACTGCAAATAATAGGGATTTCATAGCTAGGGAAGAAAGTGGTGTAGAAGCATATCTGCCCAATATAGGCATGCAGTTTATAAATATACAACTGAGTTGCGTTTTCCTTGCTTGGGCCTATTAGAGTTGGAGATTCACTGCAACAAAGTTGTATTTTCCTTGAGTGGGCTTATTGGGGTTGGAGACTCATCACAACAAAAGGGCCACTGCGAAGACTTCTTCTAGCACAGTCATGCTTCAGGGTTTCATCTTCGGTGGCAATTACATGTTTCTAGGTATGGTTGTGCAGGCCCAGCTCCTCCTCTCAGTCCACTAGCTCATGGATGGAGTAGGTTTTAGAATTGACTGACTGGACGCACTGGATCTTATCCCAGATGGCTGCCAAGTTGTTCAAGACAGCATGCACTGGCCCTGTGCCAGTGGGCTCTTCTGTGCCTGTTCCACTTTCTTTGCAGCTGTTTATTCCAGCTGCAAACTATTGTGACACAACACATAGGATGAAGAAAACAGTGCCACTGTTTGTCTGCTCTCAAAATTGTCCAGAGTGTTCTTGCTCATAAATAAAAGTAATACATGTTGCAATAGAGATTGGCTTTGCAGACTTAACCCAATGTCATTCATAAATAAACACTATGTAGAAGCAACAATAGAATTGCTAAGCACTGAATGAATGGAAGGCATGGCTCTGAAGATGGGGAGGAAGAAGGAGAAAGAGATAGAAGAAAGAGATAAGAAATAGCTCCATCACCGGATGTATTCTGCTTTGTAATCCTTGAAACAACATGAACTCTGCAGAATATCAGTAGGGATATGTCTAAAGATAGCATTGAAGAAACTGGTCAACATTTTCAGCACTTGCTTTTAATGATGTAAATGGCAGTCATCAGAAAACTTGTGTTAACTCCCTATATAATGTTTCTATTTTTATGTGAACTCCCCAGAGGTGATGGTATCATTCTCTGCCTTTGTAGACTTTGGGTAGATCACTTAGATGCCTTTAATGGGATATATCATTCTCTTCCTTTGTAGACTTTGGGTAGATCACTTAGATGCCTTTAATGGGATGTATCATTCTCTTCCTTTGTAGACTTTGGGTAGATCACTTTGATGCCTTTAATGGGATGGTTGATAACTACAAATTTAGCTGTCTTTAGGGATAATTGTTCTTCCAGTACTTTTTCATTTAAATTATATTTTCAATTAAAATTTCAATTCAGCTTTCTTTATAGTCACTTTCTTGACCAAAATGAACTTGAAGTAATTCCATCAACTTTTTTATAGGTAATTACAGTTGAACTGATGTAAGATATTTTATCTTTACTTCTTTTTGGATGATTATTTTCGTCTTGTATCTCTCTGCTCTTGTTATGATTCTTCACTCATTAAACCAAGCAAACTCTGTGTGTGTATGTGTGTGTGTGTGTGTGTGTGTGTGTGTACACATTTCTTTTTTTAAATTTACAATTTTTCATTGAAAACTGATTCCTAGACTCTATAATATACCCTTACCACTGTTGTCCCTCCTTCCATTCCTGCCTCTTCTTACCTCCCCTCAGAGCAGATCCACTTCCTCATCTGCTTCTCTTCAGAAAAGCAGCCTCCACGAGACAACAACCAAACATGGCAAAACAAGATACAACAAGGCAATGCAAAAGGGCTCAAACTGAGGCTAGACAAGGCAACTCATGGAAAAGAGTCCTAGGAGCAGGCAAATGAGTAAGAGACAGAACAGCTCCCACTCTTAGAAGTTCCACAAAAGCATCAAGCTAACAGACATAACATACAGTCAGAGCACCTGGTGCAGATCCATCAGGCCCCATACTTACTGCCCCAGTCTCTATGAGCCAATATGCACTATGCTTAGTTGATTCAGGATATATTGTTCTCTTTGTATCTTCCCACTCCTCTGACAACTGCAACCCACACACATCTTTTCCACAGAGTTCCCAAGTCTCTGAGGGAAAGGACCTGATGGAGATCTCCAATTTAGACTCTCTCTTCACATAATGACTGGCTGTGGATCTTTGCACCTGCTACGATCTGCTGCTGGAGGAAGCTGCTCTGATGATGACTGGGTAAAGCACAGATCTATGAGTATAACAGAATATTACTAGGAACCATTTCATCTATCTATCTATCTATCTATCTATCATCTGTTTATCTTTCAGTATATCTGTCATCTATCAATATATCATCTATCTATCAATTATCTATCTATCTGTCATGTATCTATGTATTTGTGTTTATTTAAATGCCAGTCGTGTTTGGTCCTACCCTATGTCTCTGAGCTATCCTGTCTCCAGTTCCTGGTAGTCCTTGAAGTTGAATATGAGAGTCCATCTCATAGCATGAGCCTCAAGTTAAACCAGACATTGGTTGCCTATTCCCACAGGTTCTCTGTCACCATTGGCCCAGCACATCTTGCAGGCAGGACAAATTGGAGAAAAAGACTTTTGTGGCTAGGTTGATGTCCAGGTTTCTCTTTCAGGAGCCTTCAGGGAACCTTCCAAACAAAGAGGTTAGAAAGCAAGGTTAAAGATTCCAGGAAGGCACTGTCTCACCCTCTCTGCATTCAATGAGCTGTGTGCCTGTTGTCCTTGGCAATGGGACCCCACTGTTAGTTTTCATAGAAATAACCTTGGTCCTAGCATCATCCTTCATTGTTTAGACATGTCCATGGGACCCTTTTGGCCAACAACTCAAATGCAACCCAAGCCCACCAGTGAAAGCCTTGCCATTCAACTCTAGCTATCTCTCCCTACACTCTCTCACTCCATCACATCCTGTCCACCTAACCACTCCTGCCCCCATCCCCACATGTCCCCAGTCCATCCACAAAATTCCTCTTTCCAGAGAGATCTACTCTTTGCCCTCCTCCCCACCAGAGCCCTCCTTTATATATCTTTTATGGCTCTAAAGATTGTAGTTTGATTTTCACTCACTTAACAGCTAATATCCCCTCATAACTGAATACATACCATTTTTTGTCTCTCTGAGTCTGTGTTGCCTCACTCAAGATAGTTTTTTTTCTAGGTCTATACATTTGCCTGCAAATTTTATGCTGTCATTTTCTTTTAGCAACTGCTGTCATGGAAAATACTATATTTTCTTTATTCATTCTTTGGCTGAAGGTCATCTAAATTGTTACTAGATTCTGGCTATTACGAATAAAGCAGCTGTGAACACAATAGAACAAGCATCCTTGAGGTAGAATGAAGCATCTTTTGGGTATGTGCCAAGGATTGGTATAGCTGCGTGTGTCTTAAGGTAGATTAACTCCCAATTTTCAAATATGAGGAACTTTCATATTTATTTCCATAGTGGCTGTACAGGTTTTCATTCTATCCAGCAGCAGAGGAGTATTTCCATTGCTCTATATTCTCACAGTCATGAAGTGTCACTTCTGTTATTGATTTTAGACGTTTTGACAGATGTAAGATGGAATCTGAATGTAGAATTTATTAGCCTTTGCATGATGGCTAAGGATATTGACAATTTCTTTAAGTGTTTCATAGCCATTTGAGATTCCTCTGTTGAGAATTCTGTGTTTAGATCTGTACCCCAGTTTTTAATTGCATTGTTTAGTTTGTTAAAGTCTAGTGTCTTGAATTTTTTATATATTATTAGCTCTTTATTGGATGTAGAGTTGACAGAGACATCATTTTGTCCTACCAACAGTGTATTTTGTCTTACATAAATTTGTCAGTTTCATAAGATCTCATTTATTAATTGTTGATCTTAGTGCATGCACTGTGTTCTGTTTGGAAAAGTGTCTCCTGTGCCAATGCATTCAAGGATATTCCCTACTTTCTCTTCTCTCTGATTCAGTGAGTCTGGTATTATGTTGAAGTCTTCAATCCAATGGACTTAAGTTTTGCACAAGATCATATCAATGAAACTATCTGTATTCTTGTACATGCAGACATCCAGTTTGACCAGCACCATTTGTTGAAGATGCTGCCAGTGTGTATTTCAGGCTTCTTTATAAAAAAATCAGGTGTCCATATGTGTGTGAATTTATGTCTGTGTCTTCAATTCAATTCCATGGATCAACAAATCTCTTAATGCCAGTATTATGCAGTTTTTATTACTATAGCTCTGTAATAAAAGTTGAAGTTCTTTTATTTTTCAGGGCTGTTTGAGCTAACCTGATTTTTCTGCATGAATTTGAATATTGTTCTTTCAAGGTCTGTAAAAAATTTTGTTGGAATTTTCATTGGGATTGCATTGAATCTGTAGATTGCTTTTGCTATGATGGCCATTTTTACTGTGTTAATCCTACTGATCCATGAGCATGGGAGATCTTTCCATGTTCTGATATCATCTTCATTTTCTTCAAAGACTTGAATTTTTAAAAAAAAAAAAATCATGTAAGACTTTTCCTTGTTTGGCTAGATTTACCCCAAGATATTTTATATTATGTGAAGCTATTGTAAAGGTGATTGTATCATTGGATTCCTTTTAATTTAATATTGGTGGGAAAATATTTTTTTGTTTTTGCTGTTTGTTTTTAGTTAATATTGTATTGAGCCACTTTGTTGAAAGCATTCACCAGCTGTAGGTGTTTCTTGATAGAAATTTTAGTGTCATTTCAGTATACTTTCCTATCATATGCAAATAATGATATTTGAAATCTTTCTTTCCAAATTTTATCACCTTTATATCCTTCAGTTGTCAGATTGCTCTAGTTAAACCTTCACATTCTATTTGAATAAATATAGAGAGGGTGAATACCTTGCCTTCTTCCTAAGTATAATGGAAATGTTTTAAGTTTCTCACCTTTTAATTTGATGCTGGCTATAGTCTTGCTAAAAATTGCCTTTATTTTGTTTAGGCATGTCATTTTTATCCTAAATCTTTCTAGAACTTTTATCATGAAGTGCTGGATATTGTCAAAGGCTTTTTCTGCATCTAATGAGATGATCATGTTTTTTGTTTGTTTACTTATATGTTTTGTTTACTTTAAGTTTATTTATATGGTGAATTACATTTATGTTTAGGTAGGTTGCTTATTCACTTTCAGTAAATCCCAGAAAGTCTTCAGTTTCTTTATATATGTCTTGACCCATTTTTCATTTATTAGAGAGTTGTCCTAGAGAATTGTCTAATTTCCATGTGTTTGCAATCTTCTTTCTTTCATTATATTTTTTTCTTCATTTTTTTCATCCTGACTGTGGATTTCCTTCCCTCTACTGATCAAAGTCATCCCCCAAACCTTCCCTTTCCACACCCCACCCACTCCTTCTCTGTGTCTTTTTAGAAAAGAGCAGGCCTCCCCTAGAAATAAACTAGCTATGGCATATCATGTTACAACAATACTAGGCACTTCCCATTGTATTTAGACTCAATGAGACAACCCAGGACAAAAGCGTCTTAAAGCAGGGCAACAGAGTATATAATCTTTCTCTTGTTTTTATTGATATACAGCTTTAATCCATGGTGGTCTGATAGAATATGGGGAGTTATTTCAATTTTCTTATATCTATTGAGACTTGCTTTGTGTCTGAGTATGTGATCAATTTGGAAAAAGTTCTTGAGGTGGTGAAATGAAATTATATTCCTTTATGGTTGGGTGGAATGCTTTTTAAATATCTGTTATATTCATTTTGGTTTATAATGGCAGTTAGTGCCAGATTTACTTTTTTTTTTTTTTTTTTTCTCATTTCCAAAATCCCTTCAGTTTGTGTTTTCTTGATTGCTTCTATTTTCATTTTCAGGTCTTGAGAAGTTTTACTCATTTCTTTTGACTGTTTTTCCTTTGCCTTCTTTAAGTTAGTTTATTCATTTTCTCTAATTGTTTGTTTGTATTTCCCTGGATTTCTTTAAGGGGAGAAGTTTTATTCATTTCTTTTGACTGTTTTTCCTTTGCCTTCTTTAAGTTAGTTTATTCATTTTCTCTAATTGTTTGTTTGTATTTCCCTAGATTTCTTTAAGGGATTTATTCATTTCCTTTTTAAGGACCTCTATCATCTTAATATAGTTTCTTTTCAGGTCTTTTTCCTGTGTTTCAGCTATGTTGGAATTCAGGGCCTGTGATAAGATTGTTGTACTCTGGCGGAGACATATTGCCATAACTGTTATTGATTGTGTTCTTACACTGGCATCTAGGCATCTGTGCTTGGGGTATCTAGGTGCTAATTTCTGGTTTTATATTTTTTTTGGATGATGCTTTTGTTCCTTGGTTTATTTTTCCTCTCTAGACTTTCAGAGAGTATGTTGGCTTTGTGTTGCCTCCTTGTTCTGCTCAACTGGTGTGCTCAAGGAGAATGCTGGCTGGTTTAAGAGACTGGGGGAGAGGAAGCCAGGAGGAAGATGGTTCAGTGTAGCAGCAAGGACATAGTGATGGGGTGGAGGATGCCAGGGATAAATGGTCTGTGTGAGCCACAGGAAGCATGAACAGTGGGGAGACAAGGCTGCAGCTGATATTCTGATTCAGTGGTAGGAACAACTGAATTGGGTCCAGAGGCATTCTAACTGGTCTTCTGGCATGCATGGCCTGTGTTTGTTAGCATTTATTAATGCATATAGTTTAGCATAAAATTCAGCATTTATTTTAAATCTGTTTAATTTGAATGTAATAATTTATGAACAGTAGTAAACTGTCTTTGTATTATTTTGTGTATTCAATAGATATTTTAAATTAAACATAATCCTCTTAATTTGCTTTGAGTAAAATATCAAAGCTACCATTTAAAATAGTTATTGACTATAATGTGGAATAAAGCAATAATAGTCATGCTAAGATGTATACAAGACAAACAAGAAAGGAAGCAGTGAAGGAAACCATGCTTTCAGGGTCTCTCTGGTACTGCTACTGGAGGAAGGCTTTCTGTTCCTGTCATATTCTGTGACAGGGTTTTCCAAACATGGACCTTGCCTCAGTCAGATGAAGTAGGATTATATTGAAAGCTGCTGATCTGTTTTTAGAAAAAGTTGCTGCAATCCTTGAAAGAAATAGCTTAGAGTAATAGAATTTTAGCAGAAATGATCCTGCAGCTAGCTGGGAAAAATTCAGTCTAGCCACAGAGACTTAAGATGCTAGACTTGCAGTTTCACCATGGTATATGAAATTAGGACACCAGGGAAGTGAAATGTATTGAAAGTGGGTTTTTAAAAATGGAATCGTAAATGCCTTGAATTTCTTATTTCATGTTTTTCTACATAGAACTTAGAAAACTGCCTGGCACTGAACAACATTTGTGTCATCCCTTCACAGTAATACCTCTGTCTAAACATCCTTTTCATTGAGGAAACCTTTGTTCTCAGAGTAAACAGAACAACATGTTTTTCAAGTGTTCATTGTAAGTCGATTATGAATCTGTCCTCAAAAAATAGTTCATTTTAAGATACCAACCTATAAATTACAATTCCTTTACATTTAACTAACTGTTGTCAAATAAAATTGCTGTGGACAAGGATAGCAAGTAGTCCATGACAACATGTATTTATAAGGGAACAGGTCATTTAAATCTTGGTCAGGAAAACCCAACAGAGTCAATGGGAGAAACAAAGAAATGGAAATATATATGCAGAGTCTTTTATAAAAACTGCATATCCATTGTATATATAATAGTGAGCCATAAATAATCATAATATCACATAAATTTTTTAGAAGTAAAATGTGAACTAAAGAAAAGCATTTCACAACTTTGTCTCCTTGATATTCACCAGCAAAAATGGAGATAGAAGGAAAATAATCCATACACAGGAAATTAACATATGCTACAAGAAAATAAAAATAAGGTGATGGGTTTATTCCTGAGAGATGAAAAAGATTATCCATGATTTTGCCTAAGGAAATAACAGTGAAAAATAGTTCAGGACAAAGAACTGATGGAATTTCCAAATGTCAAATAATGACCCCGTAACTACAGCTACTGTGACCAGCTTCAGTAGTGACCAGCTACTGAAGTTCTGAAACCAAGCACACCCGAATGGCTGGTAGCAAGGCTTTCCAATAACTCATGACAATTTCCCTGGGACAAATGCCTGGTCTAGTTATTGTGTCCTGTGTCTGCATATGTATACTACTTCTCAGACCCTTAAGGAATGAGAGCTGGTTATTTCTGTCATTGGGCATCATACTTTTAACCTATACTATTTTTTCTAGCTTCTGAATGAGAAAAACAGGTAATATTTGTCTTTCAGAGTCAGATTTATTTCACTTAGCATAATGATTTCTAGTCCCATCAATTTTCTAGAACAGTTATGATTTTACATGGTTTTATTTTTAATGATTTGATAAATATTCTACATATATCAGTTTTTTGTTTGTTTGTTTTTTGGGTTTTTTTTTTGTTGTTTTTTTTTTTGTTTTTTACCCATTCATCTATGATGGCATCAAGGCTGAATTCATATCTTGATTATAGTGAATAGTGCAATAATAAAACACAAAGCATAGTTCAGTAGTCTCTGTGTGGTATGATGACTGTGAATCATTAAAGTCCGTAACTGTGAGTGCTACTGTGAAGCAATACGACATTCTAGTTTTTCTTTTCCTCTTCAAACAGAATCTCATTGAGTTTAGTCTGATTCACATTCACTCTCTAATGGAGTATGACCTTGTGCTCCTGGCCTTTTTGTCTCCTCTTTCCAATTGCCAACTGCAGGAGTCCCAGACATTTGCTAGTATGTTCCATTTATGTGGCTCTAGAAAAACCAAGGGCCACCTACAGGAACTCAACCAATGGAGCCATACCCCAGTCTATATTTTGAATTTTCCAAATTGAGATTTTAATTTTTGTTAGTTATTTATGGAAATCCTGAATTCTTCCCCATCTCCCATTCTCTTCACCTCTGAGAGGATACCCTCTGGGTATCCCCATACCTTAGAGGCATCAAGTCTCTACAGGATAAGGCTCATCCTCTCCCAGTGAGGACAGACAAGGCAGGCCTCTGCTACATATGTGCTGGGGGCCTTGGACTAATCCATGTATGCTCTTTGGTCGGGAGCTCCCAGGGGTCTGGATTAGGTGACACTGTCTTCCTGTGGGGTTGCCATCCCAGTCAGTTCCTTCTGTCATTCCCATAACAGGGTCCTCGAACTCTGTTCCATGCTTGGCTGTGTTTTTCTTCATATGTCTCAGCTATTGGGTCAGAAAACAGCCATGCTAGACTCTTGTCTGCAAGAAGGATCCCAAGTTCGGCCAGTCAATTGCTAGTTTGTAGGTGAGTTGGTGTCCCTATCCATCCACTGGAGGTCCTGTCTGGCTACTGGAGGTAATCTCTTCAGGTTCCATATCACCACTGTTGGGAATTTTGGGTAAGGTTACCCACATTGAGTCCTGGGGGCCTCCCCCATCCCAGGTCTCTGGGACTTCCTAGAGATTCCCTCCACCCCCATCCCCACCCCTAGAGCTGCATATTTCCATTCATTCTCCTGGACCTCTGGGCCTCTCTCTTGTCTCTCCCCATATCTGATCCTACTTCTCTATTCCCTGTTCTCTACCCAGGTCCCTCCCTTCATCTGCCTCCTTGGACTATTTTATGCCCCTTTCTATGTGAGATTCAACCATTGCCACTAGGGACTTCCTTCTTGTTTAGCCTTTTTGAGTCTGTGGAGTGCAGGATGGTTATTCTGTATTTCCTGGCAAATAGCTAGTTATAAGTGAGTATATACCATGCATATCTTTTTGGGTCTGGGACACCTAACTCAAGATGATATTCTCAAGTTCCATCCATTTGCCTGCAAAATTCATGATGTCCTTGTTTTTAATACCTGAATAGTCATCCATTGTATAAATGAACCACATTTTCTGTATCCATTCTTAGGTTGAAGGACATATGGATAGCTTCCAGTTTCTGGATATTAAAAATAAGACTGCTATGAACATAGTGGAGCATGTTCCCTGGTGGTATAAAGGAGCATCTTTTGGGTATATGCCCAGTAGTGGTATAGCTGGGTCTTCAGGCAGAACCATTTCAAATTTTCTGAGAAACTGCCAGATTGATTTTCAAAGTGGTTGAACAAGTATACAATCCCCATAGCTATGGAGGAGTGTTCCCCTTTCTCCAAATCCTCACCAACATGTACAGTCCTTTGAGTTTTTGATCTTAACCATTCTGGGTGGTGTACAGTTTGAGAATTTCAAGGTCATTTTGATTTGCATTTCCCTGATGATTAAGGATGTTGAACATTTTTTAGGTGATTCTCAGCCAATCTTGATTCCTCTGTTGAGAATTCTGTTTAGCTCTTTATCCAATTTTTAATTGGGTTATTTGGTTTGTTGGAGTCTAACTTTTGATTTTTTTACTTATTTTTGATATTAGCGTTCTCTCAGATATAGAGTCAATGAATATCTTTCCCCAATCTGTAGGCTGCTATTTTGTTCTATTGATGGTATCCTTTGTCCTACAGAAGCTTTTCAGTTTCATGAGGTCTTATTTATCATTTGTATATCTTAGAGCCTGAGCCATGGAGTTTTTCTCAGAAAATTTTCTCCTGTTCCAACATGTTCAAGGCTCTTTCCCAATTTCTCTTCAATTAGATTCAGTGTATCCAGTTTTATATTGAGGTTCATGATCCATTTGGATTTGTGCTTTATACAGGGTGATAAATATGGGTCAATTTTCATGCTTCTACATGCAGACCACCAGCTATACCAGCACCATTTGTTGAAGGTGCTCTTTTTTTTTCAACTGGATAGTTTTGGCTTCTTTGTCAAAGATCAAGTGTCCATGGGGTTTATTTCTAGGTTTTTGATTCTATTCCATTTACCCAGCTGTCTCTCTTTGTACCAAATACCATGTGGTCTTTATTGCTCCATAGTACAGCTTGAGATCATGGATTGTGATTTTTCCAGAAATTCTTTTATTGTTCAGAATTGTTTTGGTTATCCTGGATTTTTTATTTTTCCATTTGGAGTTGAGAATTGCTCTTACAAGATCTGTAAAAATTTGTGTTGACATTTTGATAGGAATTACAATGAATCCGTGTATTGCTTTTGGTAAGATGGCCATTTTCACTGTTAATCCTACGGATCCATCAACACAGGAGATCTTTCCACCTTCTGAGGTCTTCTTCAATTTCTTTCTCCAGTTACTTAAAGTTCTTGTCATACAGATCTTTCTCTTGCTTGGTTAGAGTTACACCAAGATATTTTACATTATTTATGGCTATTGTGAAGAATGTTGTTTCCTACTTTCTTTCTCAGCCAGTTTATCATTTATATAAAGGAGGGCTACTGAGTTCTTGAGCTAATTTTATATCCAGTAACTTTGCTAAAGTTGTTTATAGCCAGATGAGTTCTCTAGTAGAATTTTCAGGGTCACTTATGTTTACTATCATTACTATATACAAATAATCTAAAAATAGTGATACTTTGACTTTTTCCTTTCCAATTTGTATCCCTTTAATCTCCTTTCATTGTCCCTTTGCTTTAGCTAGAACTTTAAGCACTATATTGAATAGATAGGGAGAGAATGGGAAGCCTTGTTTTGACCCTGATTTTAGTGGGATTAATTCAAGTTTCTCTCTATTTAATTTAGTGTTTATTATTGGATTGCTGTATAGTGCTTTTTTTTAGGTTTAGGTATTTACCATGAACTCCTGACCTCTGACCTTTTCAAGACTTTTAACATGAAGTGGTATTTAATTTTGTCAAAGGCTTTTTCAGCATCTAATGAGATGGTGTTTTTTTTTTTTTTTTTTGTTTTGTCTTGTTTTGTTTTGAGTTTGTTTCTATGGTGGATTATGTTGATGGATTTTTGTATATCATAACATTGAATCATACCTGCATCCCTGGGATGAAGCCTACTTGATTATGGTGGGTGATATTTTTTGATGTGTTCTTGAATTTGGATTCTGAAATTTCATCAAGCATTTTATATTGATGTTTATAAGCAAAATTGATGTGAAGTTCTCTTTCTTTTTTGGGTCTTTCTGTGGTTTGGGTATCAGGGTCACGGTAGCCTCCTAGAATGAATTAGAAATATTCCTTCTGTTTCTATTTTGTAGAATAATTTGAGAAGTATTCATATTAGTTCTACTTTGAAAGTTTGGTAAAATTCTGCACTAAAACCATCTAGCCTTGTACATTTTAGGGAGGTTAATGACTGCTTCTATTTCTTTATGGATTATGGGATTGTTTATATAATTTACCTGATCTTGATTTAATTTTGGTACATGTTATCTGTCTATAAAAACATCCATTTTGTTTTGATTTTCCTGATTTTTCCAGTGTAGGCTTTTGAGGTGAGACCTGATGAGTTTTTGAATTTCCTCAGTTTCTGTTGATAGGTCTCCCTTTTAATTTCTAATTTTGCTAATTTGGATACTGTCTCTGTGCCTTTTAGTTATTTTGGCTAAGGGTTTATTATGTTGTTGATTTTCTCAATGAACCAGCTCATATTGCTGTTGATTATTTGTATTTTATACTTTGTTTCTTGTTTTTTAATTCATCCCTGAGTTTGACAATGTCCTGCCATCTGCTCCTCTAGGGTATATTTGATTCTTCCTGTTCTAGAGCTTTCACGTGTGCTGTTAAGTTTCTAGTATAGGAGGTCTCCAATTCCTTTATGAAGGCACTTAGTACTATGAATTCTCCTCTTAACACAGCTTTCATTTGTGTCCCCAAAGTTTGGTATGTTGTGCCTTTATTTTTATTCACTTATAAAAAGTCTTTAATTTTTTTTTTTTCTGACCCAGATATCTTTGAATAGAGAGTTGCACAGTTTCCTTGTGTATGTGGGTTTTCTGTTGTTTTTGTTGAAGTTGATCTGATAGATGAAAGTGGTAATTTCAATCTTCTTGTATCTGTTTAGGCTTGAATTTTGCCCAACCGATATATTTTGGAGGTTCCATGAGATGCTGAGAAGACAGTATATTCTTTTGTTTTTGGGTGAAATATTATGTATATATCTGTTAAATCCATTTGTTTCTTAACATCTGTTAGTTTCATTGTGTCTCTGTTTAGTTTCTGTTTTGGTGACCTTTCCATGGGTAAGAGTGGGGTGTTGAAGTCTCTCACTTTTACTGTGTTGAGTTCAATGTGTGTTTTGAGCATTAGTAAAGTTTCTTTTACACATGTGGGTTCCCTTGCATTTGGATCACAGATGTGCAGAATTGAGACGTCATCTTGATGGGTGTTTTTTCTTGAATTATTATGTAGTATTCTTCTCATCTCTTTTGATTACTTTTAGTTGAAAGTATTGGATATTAGAATGATTACTTCAGGTTGTTTCTTGGGAACATTTGCTTGGAAAATCTTTTTTCAGCCCTATATTCTGAGTTAGTGTCTACCTTTGTGGCTGAAGTATGTTTCTTGAATGCAGCAAAATCATTGTTCATACTTAAATATGTAGTCTGTTAGCCTGTGCTCTTTTCTTGGTGACTTGAATCCACTAATATTGACAGATATTAGTGACCAATGATTGTTAGTTCCTGTTACTTTGTTGTTGGAGGTGGTACTATATGTATGTGATTCTTTTCTTTTGGATTTGTTGAGATGATTAATTTCTTGTGTTTTCTTAGGTGTAGTTACCTTCTTATTTTGGAGTTTTCATTCTAATATCCTCTGTAGGACTGGATTAGTAGAAAAATATTGTTTAAATTTGGTTTTGTCATGGGATAGCTTGGTTTCTCCATCTATAGTGATTTGGAGTATAGTTGTTTGGGCTAGCATCTGTGTTCTCTTAGGGTCTAGATGACCTCTGTCCAGGATCTTCTGGCTTTTACAGTCTCTGGTGAGATGTCAGGTTTAATTCTGATAAGTCTGCCTTTATATCTTACTTGGCCTTTTTCCTTATAGGTTTTAATATTCTTTGTTCTATACATTTAGTGTTTTGATTAGTATGTGGCAGGAAAATTTTCTTTTCTGGTGCAACCTATTTGTTGTTCTGTAGGCTTCTTGAATGTTTATGGCCACCCCCTTTTTTAGGTTAGGGAAGTTTTCTTCTAATATTTTGTTGAAGAAGTTTTCTGGCCCTTTGAACTGGGAATCTTCACTCTCCTCTATTCCTATTATTTTTATGTTTGGTTCTTTCATTGTGTCCCACATTTCCTGGATGTTTTGTGTTAAGAACTTCACTTGGCTTTTTTTTTTCTTTTCTTTTCCATTTTTTAAACCATTGTATTAATTTCTTCTAGCCCTGGGCTCTTGTCTTCCATCTCTTGTATTCTGTTGGTGATGCTTACATCTGTAGTTCCTATTCTTTTTCCATCTCCAGGGTTGCTTCTCTTTGTAATTTTTTTATTTCCATTTTTAGGTCTTTTGAACTGTTTTGTTCAATTCCTTCACTAGTTTGATTGTATTTTCCTATATTTCTTAAGGGACTTATTCATTTCCCTTTAAGGACTTCTACCTGTTTGACTATGTTTTCCTGTATATCTTAAGGAAATTATTTTTATCTTCTTTAAAGGCCTCTGCCATCTTCATGAGATGGGGTTTAAGGTCAGAATCTTGCTCTTCAGGTGTGTTAGGATATCCAGCTCTTGCTATAGCTGGGTTCTGATGATGCCATATTGCACTGTCTTATGTTTATTATGTTCTGTGCTTGACTTTGCCATTTGGATGTCTCTGGTGTTAGCTGTACTACGTGTCCTGGATTGAAGAATGTCTCCCAGGAGGCAGGTGGAGCTCTGTGTCCAGGTTAGAACATGCTTCGTGGAAGGCAAGCTGAGCTGTGTCTCTGGTGGCCAGGCTCCTCAGCCCCTGATTAGAGCAGACCTCCTATGAGGCAAGCGGGGTTGGGGGTTGGGTATCTGTTACAATTGAAGGTGAAGGTACAGACCACAAGGGCAATGGGGCTCTGGCAGGGTGGGGTAGATATCATGTATGCTGGGCTCTATGTGGTCCTAGCAGTATCCCTGGTTAGAACAGTCCTTCTGGGAGATAGATAAAGCTCTGGGGTGGGTGGTGGGCACACTAATCACTGTGAGTCATATTTTGAATATTGAGGAACATTCTTATTGATATCTGTGGTGGTAAGTGGTGTGTGTGTGTGTGTGTGTGTGTGTGTGTGTGTGTGTGTGTTGGTCAACTTCATATAATCTAGGGTTACCATGGAAGAGCATATATCAATTTAGAAAACCCCTGCATCAAATTAATGATTTGTAGATGGTACCATATTTGGGCAGGTGGTCTGGGTTGTATAAGAAATCAGGCTGAGACAGTTAAAGAAAAAGAAAGCAGAACTGTAGTTTCTACTTCAGTTCTTGATGCTCAATTTCTCGTGTGGCTTCAGTTCTTTTCTTAGCATTCCTCAGTGATGAACTGTGACCATGATATAGAAATTGAATAACCCTTTGGCCATGGTATTCTATCCTAGCAAGAGAAAGCAAATAAGAGGAAAACTTGGCCACAGGAACTTAAGGCATTGCTACAAAAGCAATGTTCTTTTGGGCAGTAGTGTAGGAGGAGCTTGTAACTATGAACTTGAAAAGCTTAATAAATTCTAGTGGGAACTTGAAGCTAAGAATTCTGAAAACAAGTCAGGAGGCAAAGTTCCTTCATAGACATTTCTGTAGTTTCTGCCTCTAGGTTCCTGCCTTGACTTCACTCAGTGATAGACAGTAAGGTATAGGATGAAGTGAATCCTTTCCTCCCCAAGTTGTTTTTGTCAAGAGGTTTTAATCACAATAATAGGAAATAAACTAAGACAATGTTCATAGAGCTTTACTTTTCCAATCATAGTGTACAATGATTCCTCTTTTACCTACATTCTTTCCAATATCTGATGGTTAATTTCTTGTGTGTGCATGTGCGTGCATGCATGCATGAGTGCGTGCGTGCATGTGTGCATGTGTGTGTGTGTGTGAGAGAGAGAGAGAGAGATGTGGAGTAGGTGGGTGGCAACATGCTTTCAATCAACTCTTGTCAAATCACAATTCTTTTATCTTTTTATTTTCCTTGTAAGATTTATTTATTTTTATGTGTATGGTTGCTTTAACTGCTTGTATATGAATTAACCACATGGATACATTGTGTCCCTGGAGACTAAAAGATGGACTGAGATCATCTGAGACTGGAGATTATGAGCCACTGTGTGGCGCTGGGAATTGTACCTGGGTTCCCTGGAAGAACAGTTAATGATCTCAACTGCTGAGCTGTCACTCTACCCTCTTGATATGTGATTTCTTTATGGCAGGTATTAGCTGTGTGTTATCTCTGCTGCTTGTTGCCACTGTGGTTTAGAACTTCTGAATTTTATGCAATCTCATTTAAATATCTCATTTTATTTGATCAATACTTGGGATGTTGTACATTTCTTTTCGGAAAGTTGTTCCCATGCAGTGTCATCTAGTGCTTATCTTGGGCTTTCCTTACTTGTTTTAGAGTTTAGGGTTGATTGTAGAGATCTACTTTTTTCTCTTTAACTGAGTTGTATGATTCCACAAACATGATGATGTTGACTTGTATCATGACTTATAATTATTCAATTGAAAATCCAGAATTGCTCATGTTGTGACAATACAGCTGTAGAGAAAAAGTGTAGTCCTTCCAGTGATTCCCTCTTACCTTTCTCTCACATACATCATCTTGGAAAAAAGTTAAATTCCAATTTCCAAAATAGGTGGAAAATAATATATATCAGACAAAAATAAAACAGGAAAAATAAATGTATCCCCTTCCTTATAGCTGCTTTATTTTTTTACAAAGTGTTCTCGGATTAAGTGTTGGACAATATACACCAAGTTTGATAAATAGCCATCTCTATCATCAGATGTTTCTGGTCTTTCTTTGAGTTTTGCAACTCCTATACATGAAAGAAGATTAATAATAATGATGCTATTATTGTGTGTCTGTTTCTGTACTCTATAAAACAGATTTCTTGAGATGAAGTTTGTATTTAGAAAGAGCATATATTTTCCTCTCTAGAATTTGGATGCACTTATGGACAGTGATACTATCACCCATGAAATAGCAGTAGATTCAGTGTTAAATGTCAACAACACATGTATGTCTTGCTTGAATTTGTGTATGTGTAACTTAAGAACATTTAACATGAGAAGCTTCACTTTAGTAAAGTTTTAAGTAGACATCATAGCTTTGTTAAGTGCGGATTAACCATATAAAGAAAACTGTGGTTTGTGAGTACTATGTTTTCTGTGTGGTGGTGGTGGTGTATGTCTTTATTTGTAAGTGTGTGGTGGGTATATATGTGTGAAGTGTGTTCACTTATCTGTCTTATTTCAAGAAGTGTATATGTGGGTTTCACATTGAGTCTGAAGATTTTCACTTGAGCTAAATTGTCTGGATGGTGACTTTCCATGATCTCTTTGATTCTATGACCTTCCCCCAACACCAACAAGCCATGAGCACCATTATATTCTGGGCATCTCTACTGGGGGTCTTTAACATACATTGTAGACAATTTACCCACTGAGCCATTTCTACAGCTTGTGAGCGGTGTTTTTCAAGAATAGCTTTTGAAATCTCTATTCAGGAATAATCCAGAGTAAAAAGTGTTA
>JADRCH010006438.1:36899-58672 GCA_019843965.1 Rhynchomys soricoides
TCTCTCTCTCTCTCTCTCTCTCTCTCTCTCTCTCTCTCTCTCTCTCTGTGTGTGTGTGTAAAAAGAAATACTGCTTTCTCCTATTCTGGCAGTATTCTACATAGGTTTTAATAATTATCATCTATGGAAGGAATAATTACCATTTTTATCATTTTTATTTATCTTTATCATAAATTACAAATATTTACTAGTCCAGAATTTTTATTCCTCTTCTAATTTCATTTAAATTGTTACTCATGCTTGCAAACTTTTTTTTTTTTAGAAGCATTGGAAATGCTTGGATATGGGTCCACTCAGCGTAGTAAGCCACCTGCTACAGCCTCCTAAGATGGACTTACTCTCCACATCATTTTATAGAAGGCATCATTACTGTTGCTCAAATTTCCAGGGCTTCTCCTGTCTGCATCTGTTTTAAATTTCCTAACTGCAGATAACTGAATTCTATGCTAACTCCTCCATGAATGCCACTTCTTTTGTTCCCACCCTAAATATCTCTGTGTGTGATATTTCTTTAAATAACATTCTGTCAATTACTAAGTAAAGAATTTGAAGAGCCACGTAGTATTAGAAGGAGTAATACATTCTAACATAACATAGCCTTGGTGGGGACAAAAATTCTGGAAGGGGTGGGAATTAAAGCAGGATTTATTCTCTCTTCATTTTTCCCTCTCCAGATTTTACTAGGGAACACAGACGCACCATCTATGTTTATACCTTCCCCTCTTATTGATCACCTGACAATGTGAAAATAAGATTGCATATGAGGTAAGGTGATGATGTCAATAAGGGGAGATATTTGTGCTTCCACACCTTGAAAAATATTTTGATCACTGTCTTTATGCACATCTGTTGTTGTAAATATTACTGGGAAAATTAGTCTCTTCAGATAAGTAATTGCTTTACAATGACTTAAAGTTTTTGCAATTTATGCATTTATTTACAGCTTCCATATGCAAATGTTAAAATAAAGATTGAGCCTAAATACACAAAGGGACAGGCATGAAAGTATATGCATGTGCATACAGGTGTGTGGATGTGTGTTTGTGCATGTTTGTAAACGTTTGTGTGTACTGTGTGTCTGTGAAATTTCACAGAATGTCTACATCAAAATATATTACTTAGAAGGTAAATGTGAATAGTGTATTGTTTTGTTTAAATGTGTAGATGTCCCCCTCAGATTTTCTGTTAAGAGAACAAACAAGCCATTCAGAATCAATGAAGGGCAAGTTACTGTGTTTACACCATACTCTGAGCTGAGGAAACAGGACTTCTACCATTTCTGTGTGGGTCCTTGCACCTTCTGATGCAAGTTTCAACAATGAGGACAATAAAAACTCTACTTGTTCTTTTTTTTTTTTTGTCTTTCCACATATTCTTATCTCCAAACATATGTCATGGATGTAGCCAATTGGATTTTGGCATCAAGCCCCTGGGAAGGGTTATGTGGACAATGTGTGGAGACAGGATGCGGACCCGATGAAAAGGTCTGGAAAAACACTTAGAATCTCTGTTCAGGTCATGGCAGCCCCATTGGCCTTCCCTTTAGTTTTCAGTGACAGGCCTGAAGGCCTGTGTATACATGACTGAGCTTCGAGCATTCATGGGCCATGGTGACATCACAGCCCCTTTGTTAAGACCTGAAAACACAGCTCCTTCTTTGCTCTTCTCAGCTGCCATATGGCTCTGTGGAAAGTGCCTTAAGAGGGAGGGAGAGAGAGAAAAGGTAAAGGAAACACAAGGAATGAAACAACCCACAGATGAAATTGATTTATTTTCATCATTAGTGAAGGGGACCAAGCCTTTCAGAAACATAAAACTTTGCCCTGAGCAGGCAAACAGGCTCCTTATATGTCAGAGCAGCTCTGTATGCATTAAGAAAACTAACATGTGGTGGGAAATAGAGGCCTCATTGTTTTACTTAACTACTGTATCCAACTTGAATGGGATGGAATGTTCAAGCTGAAGCACACAGCCTGCCCAGAGTGCCAATGCACTTAGGCAAAACATGGAAGAGCTTGAAAAGTCACATAAAACCTCAGGCTTCTAGAAGTTGGTTTGTCTTAAAGCATTTTCAAGTAGTTGTAGACTGCAAATCACATTCTTTGAGCTCTTCCTCTTTAAGCTTCCCAATATAGGCCGTCATAGCTCTCCAGAAAACAGCCTTAAATGGTACTCAAATGTATCTGAAGACTGGGTTTCAGATTGACATTTTCTCATCTAGAAAACGATGACAAGAACCCTGGGAAAGCACAGGAGGAAACAGATTTGAAAAGAAAATACAGAGCAATAATTAAAATGGCACACAGAATTTTGAGAAAGAGAATTCTTGAGTACTAGAATATTGCTATATAAGACTATAGTCTAAATTAGATATTTAAAATAACAAATTCAGTTAGAATACTTAAGAACATGTGTACAGAAATCAAATTGATTTTTATTGATTCTCTGTTATTTATGATCTTAATTTCTCTAGATAGTGCTTAAGAATAGTTTCTTAAAGCATATGAGATACAGTTTAGGAATTTTCAATTTTACTGTAAACAGTTACACTCATTATGATATCCATTATTGGAATCTGAAATTTATTTCACAAAGAGGCTAAACTATGTCAATTCACTGTGTAGGTAAAGCAGGCTGTTTATAATTAGGACACTCAGTTAACTTTTTAAAGTACTTAGAAAATTGTCTGCTTGTGGGAGGTCAGTGTGTCTTTGCATGCAGTTGTTAAGTTTGGTTTTATTTATCGTTAATAAATTGTCAGACCTTGGCAACTCGTTTTTAAAAAATATCTTTGACTATACCTTTAAAGTTTTACTCGTCAGAGTCTTCTGAAATTTCCTGAAGGAACATGTACCTATGTCCAAATAAGAATCCCTATTCTGAAATCTGGCATTGAAGTACATAAATGATTGCTTGCTCTAATGAATCTTTAGGAGTCTGAATCGGTTCCTGAGTTTAGGCCCTGCTGTTACCTCTCATTGGTTGGTCTTGTTTCAATTCTTTTTGCAAAAACTGTCTATAATTTTGGAAAACACGTATCAGTATAAAATTGAACAATTCCACTATCGGTATGCATTCATGGTGGAGACTGTGTGGCCGTCACTTAGCAGAGGAGTATTCGTTCTGTGGGCAAGAAGTGGTTTGTAATTCTTTTGCCAAGCAGGTGAATTTTAAGCACTGTTTTTCACTGGCTTTAAACTTGTAGAGGCAGAAATCATCCACTAAATTATGCTTATTATTACCTTGTTGCATTGTAATCTTAACTTTTCCTGCTAATAAACATATTTAGAAAATAAGGGGACTGTGGGGAGTCGGCAGCTGTCTGAATAGTGGGTTAGAAGGTGTCAAGCTGCATGTCCATTAGTGCCATTTTACCAAGGACTGTTAGATTTTCCAGACTATTAGTTAAGGTGGTTTGCTTTCTGAAAAGATGCCAAACCAAGCCAAATGTAATATATAACCTATAGCTATCCTTAAACGAGTTCCCAAATTCCATTTTCCTCAGGCTTACTGAAATAGCAAATATCAACACAAAATGTTGAAATGGATTTCAAGGAAGTCTAAACTTCAAAATAAACCCTTTGAAATGAGTTTTAGAAACTGTCATGTATTGACTGAGTCAATGTATGTGCAATATAGAAAGAATCTTCAATGCTCATGTGTTTTTACAAATAGGAAAGTAGATATCATTTGAAGCTTGTGATCGGAAGGGAGTAGTGGAAAGCAAGATAAGGTTTGGCATTACGGATATGTAAAAATCAACTGCAACCAGTCCTACAGCAGTGCACAACTTTAGAGACAAGTGGCAGGACACTTCACTTCAGCTGTCCAGCCCTTGGGCATTCTGTGAGAGAAGCTCTTCTGTAGGAATTTCTTTTATTTTCTTCCTTTTTTCTTTTATTGGATATTTTCTTTATTTACATTTCAAATGTCAGCCCCTTTCCAGGTCTCTTCTCTGGAAACCCCCTATCCCGTCCCCCTCCTCTGCCTCTATGAGGGTGCTCCTCCACCTTCCTGCCTTGTCATTCCCCTATACGGGGGCTTCGAACCTCCCAGGAGCAAGAGCAGCTCCTCCCACTGATGTCCAACAAGGCCATCCTCTGCCACATATGTGGCCGGAGCCATAGGTCCCTCTGTATGCATTCTTTAGTTGGTGGTCCAGTTCCCAGGAGCTCCGGGGGGTCTGGCAAATGGCCAGAACACATTTCTTAATGTTTTCCAAACAGTCTACAGACTAATGACCATACATGTAAATATATGACCCTATGGGGGGAATTCTCATTTAAACTTTTCAAAAAATGTAAATCTATTTTAAAAGACTTTAATAGAAAATTATTCTGAATGTTTGCAAGCTTCAAAAGTTTGTACCTGTGTAAAAGCTTAGTTTTCTTTACTGACCAGTAATTTTTACATCCAATCACTAAAATCTTGCATTTCTTTTTTTTTTTTTTCTCACTTGTATAGATTCATATATGCCAGATGTTTTATCTCTGGGGACTTGCGGCTTCTAAACTGAACTATTTGATATAATATCACATGTTTCTCATGTATTGTGCTTTTAAGAACTACATATGTGTTAACAAGATGATGCAGTTCATGATGGTACCAACTGACAATGCTAAATACCTGAGTTCAATCCCCAGGATCAGGGATTAGGATCCACTTGGGGGAAGGAACGAATGACCAAGAAAGTCCTCCTCTAATCTCTGAGTCCCATGAAATGTGTTTCCACCAACCAAAATGTATATAGCATGTTGTGAATTCTAGGGCAAGTATGACTGCGTTTTTAATGCTGTGGAGCTTTATCTTGTTCATCTTTAATGGAATCCTGTGTGTAATTTTTACTTACTCTAATATGTATGCTTCTGGTTTTTCAAACTTCTTACATTGATTAAGTGATGGAGAGTCTGTCAGCTTGAAGCAAGAATATAGAATCACCTAGGAGACACATCTCTGTGGATATCTCTTTGTAGTTTATAGAGAGAATTTACTGAAGTAGAATGACTTTCCATCTAACTGGAAGCTTCTGTGGTAGCAATTTAAGAAGGTCCAGAAAAATCCAACCGTGCTATCTGCTTGCTTTATTTTCACCAACATCAAGTTACAGCTTCTCCAGCCTTCCAGCATGGAGTGGTTGCTACTGATTCTCTATGAGTCTTTTGGACCTTCATCATTAGTGTGTGTCTGCTAAGGAATCCACCTTCATGTCCTGATCATCCACCGGGCTCTTAACCTCCAGTGCACAGATAGTTATTACTGTACTGTGCAGACCTCATTGCATCAACTAATCGAATGATCCCTCTTTAGAGACTTTTGAAGTCCCATCCCTTCAAGGAACCCAGGGTAATGCAAATAATATCCATAATTCCTCATATTATTTTGCTGAACTTATTCCAATAGATTGGAATAGCTTTGTCTTGTCTTGTCTCCATGGTATCATGAGAAAGGAGGATGCATAAAATAAACATTAAAAGATTAAAGATAATTTACAAGATTTAGTGTAGAATAGAAAATATATGAATGAGGTGAATTTTTATGCTTTATTAAATGTTATTTTTAAATTGTGTATGAAACAGTTTGAAGTTGCAAACTTAAAATTTCATTTACTTAATATTTCTTTTATTTAATATTAACACAGATGTTTAGTTACATAATAGTTCTCACTATGTCAGTAATAGTTGCTTGAAATTATTTAGGGAAAATTCCATTGAAAATAATCTAAAAGCAGAGAAAAGGACATCTTTTGTTCTTTTGCTTAAAGCCAGACTTATTTTTATTAAGAACACATGGTGTGTGGGTCTGTGGGTTAGAATTGTGAAACATGAGGATGGATTATACTATTTGAAACAAAATTACAGGGGTCTGGAAGAAACCTATTTGTTTCAAACTATGTAAGTTCATTAAAAAAAAAAAAACCCTTTGTTTTGAAGTATGTCATTCCAATTTACTGCTGTTTATGGCCTTGAATTTTCTAGATAGTTAAAAGTCTGTGACTATACTAAGGAAATCATCTTTGTTCTCCCAAATCAAAAGAATCTAGTTTCTTCTGCAGTGAAGCTCTGGAAAGCATATGGTCTCGCACACATGTGCGCATGCGTAATGCTTTCTCGTCCCAGAGTTCAGACAATGCCATGTGGCTCACGTCTAACTTTTAAGTCCATTCAATTTTCACTCCACGTGTTTTTGAGATTACACAATGGAGGTTTGAGCCGTTTCTCAACTGCTTGGTCATTATTCACTCTGTGGAAGAGGTTCTGTGATACTCTGGCAAATGTCACGGAAGGCTTGTGCAATATGAAGTCTTGGGCTTTAAGTTTTCTGTTTTCCTTTCAGGTTTGATGTGAGGTTGTGATGAAAAGAAGGATCTTTCAATCTCTGTGGGCCCCAACTGAACAAACTGCCACTTTGTCTGAGAACAGTAGGAACTATGAAGTCTCTATGTTTACTTCAAGAAATGTCTTTCAAACCTTTAAGGATATTTATTGCATTGTGACTCTATCTCAGTATAACTGAACAATATCTTATTGGAAGTTTATGGTATGAATGGGGATAAATATACTCTATCTCAGTGTACCTAAAACTATACCTCATTACAAGAAGTTTATTGGATGAATAGGGATAAACATAATCAATATTCATCATTTGGAATTCTAAAAATTAAAACATTATATAAAACAAATAGCAAACAGGATAAAATATAACAAAGTGTATTTATATGGTAAACCATGTTATGACTTACATTGTGCATGTGAAGCCTACAATGCTTTGTTAAATATTTTAAATAATACTACAGAGCAGATTCATAAATATGAATTTTACATGAGGAATTGAAGGCTTACAAATATTAATTTTTCTAATTATGAGCAAATTTGACATATGTGGCTACATGTCAAACCAGAATTTTCTAATGTAGCACTCTGTAGCCATTAAGTTAGCACCTCCATGCCACTGTGCGCTCGCTGCATCATCTCCTTGTGAGCCTGCCTAGGTCCATCACGTCTCTATTTCATCATGCACACGCCTGCCAACTGTAGAATGAGCTTCCAGCTCAGAGTCATTCTGTTTTCACAAGGATGCACACCTCACAAATGTATATAATGTAACTCTATTTGTGATGACTGGAGGTCAGATATGTAACTGTCATAACTCTACTCTTGTCAGGCTATCGGGTTACATTTCAGCATCAGATTTGACCTATGTGATGTTCCATGGACGTGAGCAGCCTAACAAATGGGACACTAAGAATTTCACTACATGAAAATTCCACTCATTTAGGTAGTCATATTTCTAAAAAAAAAAAAAAATTAAAGGGATATTTTCATATATAAAAGGAGTGAGTAATCAACGTTATGCTGTATGCAAGGACAAGGCTGAATGATGTATGGCAAATTCATCAAGCTTTTGAATGTATTGCTTCATGAAATCATAAAGATTTCTTTCTGGGTTTTCAGTATACACCCTTCCTCACAGTACCTCCTGACACTGAACATACATCAAGAAACATTGGGGACAGGCAAGATTGTGAACCCCAAGGCAGGTGGTCCCAGGGAAAAAGCCGTTTTACTGGACTATTCAGGGATACCAGCTGCTCTGATATAAAGCCTCTGAAATCACTCATCCTTCCAATGACAGAACTTCTGCTCTGGCTTTTTCTTGGCATCAAAGTCTTTGACTGTATTCTGCATTTATCCATGCCAGCTAGATAAATGGCTCTACTCCACAGTCCTCAGATTGGATAAATGGGAGTGGTTAGCTGTGTCTAGCTTACAGGATTTCCTTTTCCTACTTAATCAGTTGTTGTATTTAGATATGATATTATTTTTGTCCTACTTATAGAGTAGAAATTACTTAAAACTTTGTGTTTACATTTAAATATGCACAGTAATTATAATTTTATCACTAAAATTATATATACACATTATCTATATTACCAAAACAATAGTATAAATACAAATTCATTTTCAGCTCTTATTGTGTATTATGAATTAAGACATACAACAAAAGTTGATATTCTGTTCAATTTTCTGTGAATAAAATTCTATGTCAACATGTATTATGTTATTATATAATTTTCCTTCAAAATGTATTGATAAAGACATTTCTTGCCTCATTCATCTCTTCTCAGTCTGAAAACAAAAATGAAATCATACCACTGAATATTTTGAGTTTTGGTAACTGAACAGCACTCTCATATATTAAAAAACTTCTTATTTAAAGGAGCTAACTCTAATTTTGATAAGGTTAAATTTATAATGTATTTATACTTCTGATTCCTATTAAGGAATTTTAATGAATTATGTTTAACAAATGTTAACTTTTAAGTTTTTGCTGACAGCTATCTACAGATTAATAAGTTGTGATAGTTAAATTGAGCTTTAATGATTATAGTAATATTTCATATTTAAAAGTCTTACATGTTGCAAAGCTTTCTGTATTTTTAATATTTATCTAGTGACTTTAATAAGAAAATAGGAACATGGAGCACGCATGTTATAGGGCAGTGTTACTCTCAGTTTCTTGTATCAGTTTCTTAGTGTACCTATACATGCAAACTAACAAACCTGAAAATTGATGGCTTAGATGGAAAATGTATATGGGCAAATAAATGTAATATTTATTCAAAATATAGTTTTCATCCAATACATTCTGATCAAGGTTGATTCCCCTCATTTCCCGGACCCTTCCCAATTTCCTACACTTCCAAATTCACACCTTCATACTTCTCTCCTAAAAATATAAACAGGCAAATAAAAAAATGAATCATAATTTTTTATAAAGACCAAAAAGTGAGGAGTACATGATTCATACATACAAACAAAGTTCACAAAAATACAAAGCCAGAAAACATAACATACAAGTCAAAGACCAGTAAGGCAAAAGGAGGATGAGGGAGGAGGGAAGAGGGGGAGGAAGACGGTGGGGAAGAGGATGCGGAGGAGGAGGAGAAAGAAGGAGAAAAGAAGGAGAAGAAGGAAAAGAAGAAGAAAGAGCCCAAACAAAATAATATGAGATAAAACATCTGTGGAAACATGATAGGTTCTTTTTGTGTTAACCATATACTGATGGACATAGGACATATACTGAAGTGTAGTTTATAATTCAGTGAGACTTCATTTGAGTAAACTAATTTTACATTTGCAAGTGGTTGGGAATTGGAGATAGATTTTTTGATTAGGGTTCATTTCCTTTCTCCATTTCCCTCTCAGCACTGTGGCCCTGATTTGCTAGAACCTATGTAGGCACTGAGCATGCCATCATAGACTATGTGAGTTCATATATACATCAGTCCTGTTGTGTCTAGAAGAGCTTTTCTCCATGTCTTCCATCCCCTCCAGCTTTGAAAATCTTTTTTTCTCCTTTTCTGTAGAGATCCCTGCACCCTGAAAGGGAGTTGTTTGATGAACACTTTTTTTTTTTTGACCTTTCAAATGTCCCCCTTCCTCATCTCCCCTCCAAGAGCTCCCTTCCAGCCCCTCCCATCCCCTTTGGCTCTAAGATGGCGCTTTTCATCTCACCCGCCCACTCCCACCTCACCCATCTAGCATCCTTCATCTCTGGACCAAGTATATCCCCTCCCACTGAGGCCAGACAAGGCAGTCCTCTGCTTCATATGTAGCGGGGTCCACTGGACCAGCCCATGTATCCTTTTTGGTTGGTGGCTTAGGATTGAGTGTTCAAAAGTTTCTCACTCTCTATACACTGTCCTGTTGTGTGTCTCTGTTACAGTTCCTATCTTTTCTATCTATTGTAAGAGAAAGATTCTCTGATGAAGGCTGAGCCAGACAACGTTATTATATGGATATAGCAGAATCAGAATGCCATTAGGACTCATTTTATAACTAGGGATTTTGTTTTGTTTGGTTGGTTGGTTTTGGATAATAATAGTATTTTGTTTTTCCTTGCATTCATGGTCTACCTAGTTTCAGGTCTTGGCCATACAAGCAGTTTCAGAATTGATTCTATCTCATGAAATGGACCTTCAATACAGTCAGATAGGGATTGATTATACCCACAACTTTTGTTCCATTATTGCTCTAGCATATCTTGCATGCAGGTCACCACTGCATAGAGTAGGGTTCATAGCAGGGTTGGTGTTTACCTTTCTCCTCTGGTTGTGTTCAAAATATCTTCCAGTTCCATAAGTAGTATTCAGTAGGACCAGTACCTCCAGTAGGGCATCAGCTGAACTCCGTGTTCTATGGGATATGTACAGGTTGTCTTTAGGAATATGGCCTTTCCATCAGTTTTTGCAGAGCACCCAGATAGCCTTGGCAAGAGCCTGAGTTGTTTGTGGTTTCCATAGGCTCCTTTGGCTAACAACTCCGTGAGGAGGAAAACATTCCTGGCACTGCAGTTCCACTTGGGACATTGTCTCATTATTTGGTGACTCCATTTAGATTTACTTTATACACATATATATTTTAGAAGCTGTTATCATGTTAGGTTTCCATATGACTCCTCAAATGGTTCTGAGTTTTAGCTGTTTCTCCCTGTTTCTCTCCCTAAGTCTTCCTCTTCCCTGCTCCCCACTTAATCCTTTCATTTCAGGCTTCTTCCCTGTCTCTCCATAACTATATGTCCTAGGGAAATAAACTTTTATTTAAACTGAATTTCTAATTATTTTTTGTTTTTCTTGAGTATGTGCTGGGTTGGGCTGACTTCTGTATTGAAGATACTGATTAACAATTATATATATATATACACACACACACACACACATAAACAAATCTGGCTAGTAAATCATTTAGTAATCTGTAAGTAAGCTCGTGAGCTCTCAAGTCCAAGCTTTGTGGCTGATTCAGACTTATGCTGCTTTTCTGCTTTTCAATTACTTCCTTCTTGTAACATTGTGTAATTTCTAGAGAATGGCTAAAATTTTTATTAGTTTTCCTTAATTATTAAAGTTGGCAGAACACTAGAAATTTCTGAACATTGGCTGAAATATACATAAATGATATTAAATTATTAAGTAATACAGATTATTAAATCCCCAAAGTGGCAAATATTGATTTTTTTAAAAGAAGTTTTCTCAGAATTAAAATTTAACAAAATCCTCCAATGATTTGGCACAAAGCAATTATTTCTGAAGTGCTGAATTTTATTCAGCATTTTAAACATACATCTTTTCTTTTAAGTTTACATTTGAAAGACTTTTAAATAAATATGCATTAATTCATTTATGAGAAATAACTTCATAAACTTATACCAGCTAAAATTTTATAATTGTTTTCTGATACTCTAATTTTATAGTCTCTAAGTTTCTTCTACATTTTGCTTAATGTAATATTAAGTATTCTACTATCCCATAATTATAGCATGTCTTTGATAAATGATTTCACATTTAAAGCAGAGAATCAGTCAATCTCCATGTTTTCCCAACCTGTAAAGATAGTACCTAAAGCATGGTAGTCCAAGTCCAAAAGGATTTACAGACAACAGGGCAGCACCATGTTTCTGTTTTTTCCTTGAATTTTTGTCAGAGGTGTGCCAGAAGATGCATTCAGGAAAGCAAACCACAATCTTTTCATTTTAATAAACAACTATCAAAATACAAGATAAATGAAACTTTTTGCAATTGCATAATTAAAAATATATAACCAACATTACTAAAATTTATTTTACATTCACTAGGAAAGAAATATTTTACTCCCTGCTGATTAAGAATTCAGTTGTTATAATCTAATTTTAGAAGAAATTATATTTAATAGTCCTTAAAATAATAAATGCATACTATATATAATGCATATTTAGAAAACTTAAGTGTATCACAGATACAAATATTGCCGCATTTTTTATTTTATAGCAGTTTGATAAATTTTCCTTGAAATCCATTGCAGACTGATAACAATGAGAATGACATCGTCCTGCGGCCTGCCTACACTGCCTCCAACAGGGCCTTCACATTCCACTCCTGCTGCAGGGTTTGTCTCCTGCCTCCTTTCCCATCACTACTTCTAGGCTCTGAGTAATAGCTGATTGAAAGTTTTCAACACTATATTAATCCCACCTATCCATGAGCATAAAAGATCTTTCTTTCTTCTGAGGTCTTCCATTTCTTTCTTCAGAGACTTGAAGTTCTTGTCATACAGATCTTTTACTTGCTTGGTTAGAGTCACACCAAGATATTTTATATTATTTGCAACTATTGTGCAGGGTGTCATTTTCTTAATTTTTTTCTCAAAACATTTATCCTTTGAGTAGAGGAAAGTTACTGATTTGTTTGAGTTAATATTATATCCCGCTGCTTTGCTGAAGTTGTTTATCTGCTGTAGGAGTTCTCTAGGGGATTTTTGGGGGGTCTCATGTATACTAACATATCATCCCCAGATAGTGATATCTTGACTTCCTCCTTTCCAATTTGTATCTCTTTGATCTCCTTTTGTTGCCTAATTGCTCTGGCTAAAACTTCAAGTACTATATTGAATAGATAGGGAGAGAGTGGGCAGCCTTGTCTTGTCTCGCTGATTTTACTGGGATTGCTTCAAGTTTCTCTCCATTTAGTTTGATGTTAGCTATTGGTTTGGTGTATACTGCTTTTATTATGTTTAGGTATGGCCCTTGAATTCCTGATCTCTCTAATACTTCTAACATGAAGAGGTGTTGTATTTTGTCAAAGGCTTTTTCAGCATCTAATGAGATGATCATGTGTTTTTTTTTTTTTCCTTTGAGTTTGTTTATATAGTGGATTACATTGATGGATTTCCATATATTGAATCATTGCTGCATCCCTGGGATGAAGCCTACTTAATCATGGTGAATGATTGTTTTGATGTGTTCTTGGATTTGGATTGTGAGAATTTTATTATTTTTGCATCAATATTCATGTGGGAAATTGGTATGGAATTTTCTTTCTTTTTTGGGTCTTTGTGTGGTTTAGGTATCAGTGTAACTGTAGCTTCATAGGGGAGAGGGGGTGTGGGATGGGGGTTGGTGGAGGGGTAACTGGGAAGTGGGATATCATTTGAAATGTAAATGAATAAAATAATTAATAAATAATAATTATTGCAAAAATACATGTATCCAAAATCAGAGAAAACACTGACCCTTGTGTTTTGTATGTGTGTTTCATTGATGTGTGTATAAATAAATATGTAGTTATATGTTTTTTACTCCATATTCTCACCATTGGCTGACAACTTTTAAATGTTATCTCTTAGTATTTCTTCAATGAATGGATTAAAATTTATAAAGAGAGAGAGAGAGAGAGAGAGAGTTTTCAACACAAGTAGTATGTAATATCAACCAGTTTTGGCTTCTTCACACTTTTAGCTTTTGGAGGCTAAGATTCTGCTGTGATATAAGACAGCTGATAGATTCATCAAACTCTGACCTTTTAAACGTTGAATGATTTGCCTGGAAGGTAGAAGACAAAACCGCAATCAGAAGGATATTTATTTCCTCATTGCCAATAGTGAAAGCTTAATTTAAAAAAATGTTGACCTCAAACATCTTTCTGTCTTTCTTTTCTTAGAAGTACCTGCTCATGCATGAGTTTTATTTTTGCCTGAGCAACTTTTTGTTACATCTACTTTGTATATATATATGAATATACTTGTATGTGCATATACTGTTTCCAGAAACTCTTACTTAGTGATTAAGTAACCTTATATGACCTTCTGAACACAAAAGTTGGGATAGCAGAGTTAAAATAAGAATGCTTAGTTAAGTCCCTACAGATTCTCAGATTTTCAGTGTAGATTCTCTTGAGTCAAGTTTGCTTTTATGTACAAGGCAAACTTTTCTATCCTGTTACTAAGATCTATAATTTTATGCAACTTTAGCAGAGAGGATATGTTCTGTTTTTTAAAATTGATGCTTCATAAAAATACACAAAGGACACACACCTGAAACTGGGTGCACATACCTTATCTTCTATTGTAGGAGATGTTCATACTACTTCAGTAATGCTGAGTGACATGGAATCACAGGATCTGACTGATGCCCAATGGTGAATCAGTAAATATTGTGGATTTGGGTTCTGCTTTGGTAAGAAGAGGGACTCACCTCATCACTGCCAAGGCACATTAATGTGATAGAGTCAGATTCATCTAAGCAACAAGTAGACAGACTGCTCTCTTGGCTTAGCCTGCCATATCTTGGCTCCAACGTATACAAATGGGTATTCTGAGCTTTGTTATAATGACACAAAGAACATGAGACATGAAATTGAATTGCTTTAGGTACTGATTACCCCAATACAAAAATAGTCAGCTTCAGTGCTAAGTCAATAGGGAAAACAGTGACTCTGTGCTTCAGACAAAGGCTGTCCATGGAGCCAGGTTATTTCACTGGCATGCCGTTCAGCTCCAGATGTCCATTGCCTGGTCACACTGATGACCTGAGCAGGGTGACATTTCTGAGATTTGAAAATATGTATTATTTAGTGGAATGCTAAATTTGTTGTCTGTGCATATGACATTATCATAGGCTCTTAATTTTCTTATGAGGCATCAGAATCTGTCTTGTGATTTATTTGAGAACCAAGCAGACTTATGAGAACTACTGAAAAATTTTTAAAAAATTATGATAAACACATTTTATTTTTATGTTTTAAATTAAATATTAAATTGTATTTATATACGTGCATATAATTTGATAAATTCCATCCCCCTTTTCCTCTTCTCCATCACCTCTCATAATTGCCAACATGATTTCTTCTCAATTTCTTCTATTCTTTTTAAAAATCCCACTAAAACTCCTTAGTTCTGTAAGAATGTTTATGGGTACCAAACCATCAACTGGAATAACTATAGGCTCTCAGGAGTTACATCCTTGAAGAAAAGAATCTAGAATATTTTTTTATTCAAGTAAAAGTATAACATGTAAGCCATCTATATATCTGGAATATGGAAATATTTTCTAGATGATTGATATTAATGCACAAAGAATAAGTCATAAATCAGTATTCCTTCTCATTAAAAATTTATTTGTCTGAGTTTATTAAGAATATATATTCTAATGAGTCGAGCTATATAGTAAGTGTACTGGCTGGTTTTGTGTCAACTTGACACAAGCTGGAGTTATCACAGAGAAAGGAGTTTCAGTTGAGAAAATGCCTTCATGAGATCCAGCTGTAAGACATTTATTTTCTCAATTAGTGACGAAGGGGGGAGGGCCCCTTGTGGATGGTATCATCTGTGGGCTGGTAGTCTTGGGCTCTATATAAGAAATCCAACTGTGCAAGCCAGGAGAAGCAAGCCAGTAAGTTACATCCCTCCATGTCCTCTGCATCAGTTCCTGCTTCCTGACCTGCTTGAGTTCTAGTCCTGACTTCCTTTGGTGATGAACAGCAATTGGAAGTGTAAGCTCAATAAACCCTTTCTTCCCCAACTTGATTCTTGGTCATGATGTTTGTGAAGGACTAGAAACTCTGACTAAGACAGTAAGGCACAAGATTTTCATTTTTAAACAATTCCTAGTTAATCTTAATATTCTTGTCCATAGTGCATCACTTTGTATAGCTATAAATTTATTGGTACTGCCATTGAAACCATGAGTCTCAGCCTCAAGGCTGGTTATATTATCAGCAGCATACTGTGTGGAGAACCTAAAGCTGAGGAGAAAAACAGAGGAATATATGGAAGGACGGAACAAGATACTATTAATAACTGATTGATTGAGTAAAAAATTGGAGGAGGTTTATTTTCAAATATTTATGCATGCAAGAGAATACACTTGAAAATTTTCCTTGTGCAAAGGGGAGGGGAGTAGTTGGGAAGAATCATTATGAGCTATAGTTTTTCAGAGATATTTATGTCATGCAAGGAAGTTGACACTTCATTCAAGAAAATAGTTTGGAGTTATTGGCAAAACCTAATTCTCAATGGATTTAATCTTTTCAAAAAAGCCTATTGTTATGCTATGAAGTAATAGTTTGGCAGAGATGCATTCCTGGTCCCATTTCTGTGATGGTTAATGCACTCTTTGGTATTGCTGATTGGTCTAATCAGATATACCCCAGGGGCTTCTCATCCTTATGAGCTTTTATATTTAGAACCCCTCTTATGCACTAGGTAAATCTTCCAGTTTGTGAATACATTGCACAAATGAGACCCCATCTCTTTGGCTGAGCCCTTCCAATCTGACTCCAGCTAATTACTGCAATTCTAGCATGCACCCTCTACTCTCTCATATGGGTGTAGACCTATAACAGTTTTGAAGCTTGATAGGAAAGGTTTAGAGTCCTAGTGGAATGATTTTTGTCCTTGCTTTCAAAGTTGCTTGAGGCTATGTTTCTCTTAGACTGTGGCTGCGTCATCACAAAGCATTTTGTTATAGTGTAATACATTTGAGTGTAAGTTTTTTTCTTGAAAACAAAAATTCTGGTATAACTTACCTTTTATAGTAAGAGGAGAGTGTGACTATAGAACCCTATTACCACAGATTATACTATAAATTTCCCCCACTGGTGGAAATCACAGGGTCAGTACATCTGAAGGGTAATGGATGAGCTCCATCCTGGGAAAATCACTTTGTTAATCATGGTATCTTCGCGGCCGGATAAGCATAACTTTCTTTTTTGGAAAAATAGAGTTATCAGCCTTTAAGGTTCAGTGGAGTAAATTTTCAGACTCCTGAAAACAGTTACCCTGTGTAGCCATGTGACTCATGCTATATGCTTGCATAGCTACAAGTAGCTTGTAAGGAAAAAAAGCACGGAACTCTGGGTGAAAAATTTGATGTTTGGTAAACATCTTTGTGAATTTCTTATTAGTTTTGGTCGTATTCACCCTCTTCACAAACTCATTTCAGACCAACTCCCCTTCCTTCCCCACCTAACGTGTATCTTCTTTTTTCATCTGTAAAGACAGATTAGTGCTACCTATGTAGTCATAGATGTGTGGCTTCCCGCAAAAGCATAATCCACCAAGATAATTCAAGAAGACTGGTATATGGGATAGAGGAACTCTAAGAGTCAGAGAGGTGAGGCAACATGGCAGTTGTACATATAAACGCATAGAAGTAGATGTGAGAGCTGTTACAAAGCCCAAGCCAGATAAATCTCAGCAAGGAGAGGGGAGGTGGGCATTCCCACATGTAGGATAGGACTTATAGGCAATTCAAAGCTGCAAAGAAAGAGAGAGAAAGTTACTTTCCATACTATTAATGGAGGAGATAACACAAGCTTAATTTTGTTTCCTAGGTAGAATTTATTTTGGTATCATGCTAAAAGCAGACATTTCACGACATTCAACAAGTTACTATATAAATATTTATTTATATATTTTTGTTTGATAGAGAAGGAAAGATGAGACAGAGGAATGAAAGTAGAGATGGAGGGAGGAAAACAAAGGGGGAGAGATACAGACAGATTAGATAGGTAGATAGATAGATAGACAGATAGATAGATAAATAGATAGATAGATAGATTGATAAATAGATGAAAAGCATTCGGGTAGTAGAATTCATAGTGTCAGGCTGAGGACAAGGATCCTTACCTTCTGAGACATCATGTTGCTTATTATTCTATCTTGAAATTCAAACATATAAACAACATGAGAACACTGATAGGAAAATACACTTAAAGGTGAAAAAGGAGCAAATGCAGTGCATTACTGATCCCTGAGTAATAGTGCGATGGAGCAGAATTCTAACTCAAGAACAAATAGAAAAGAGCAAGCAAGGCATTGCTGCCTCTAGCCACCATATGAACATGAGATTTGTAAGTGCATTCACCAGTTATTATCCACTTAAATGTTTGTTTGAAATATGTCCTTCAATATAATAATATACATATAACAAACTTGGAGAAATATAGAGGCCTTAAATTTGAGAGAGAGTCAGGATTGAAGGGCATAGACTGAAGGATGGGAGGGAAAAGAGAAAAGGAGAAAGGTCATGCAATTATATTTTAATTTCAAAAAATAAGAACTAAAAACCATAGAGCATATCTGGGGAAATAAATAGATTCTTGGGGATTTGAATAAAAAGTAAAGAGAGAAAGAGATGCAATCTGAAAATCTGGACAAATAATGATAGGTTTTGAATGCCAACAATGGTCCTTCTTTCCTGGAAACAGAAATATTAAAATTGGAAATCTTTCTCACTTTTAAGTCAAGCTGAGCATTTTAAATAAAAACTCTTCTTCCTATTTTGAGACTGCTTAAGAAACCCTTTCCATTCAGTCAGCACAAATGTGCTCTTCTCCCAGCTGTCAGGCAGAACATAGCCTAAGAAATTTGCAAACAAACATCAAAAGGCCAAAATGATCCAAAGGACCTTGCACGAAAACTGTCTTTTCTCGGTGGTTTACAAGAACTAATTTTCAGAGCCAGTTAGTGCTTATCTATGAGAGTGAATGCCCAGGTAAATGCCTGTGTTTTCCTAAATCCACGCAGATGCATTGGGTGATTTGCATTTGAAAATAGTCTGGCAGACAAATACATTAAATATGCATTTCTTCTTGAGAATAGCCATAGTTTTCCAGATAAATATTGTGTAAAAGCATCTCTTGCATTATCCAGGACAGTATTCAACATTTGAATGCATTCACTAAGTATTATAACAATAAATTAATTTTGAATGATCACAACAAAAAGCTTTCTACACTCTCTGTCAGAGTCAATGCATGATGAGGTTCCACCCTTGAGACCACCAAAGTAGAAATGCAGGCAAATGTGTTCACTTCCTCATCTCATCAGCATGAAATAATTCTTAGATAATATGTGTTGCTCCATTACCCTCAACTTCTCCCAATAGAATCTTGTAAGCAATCCCTACAATCTTGTAGGGATGCCTGGATATTCGGTTCCCTGTTGTTTTATGACTCTCCATCTACCTATTTATTCATGCCCTCACCAATTTATTCCATAAATTACTGTGCCTTGGTTGTGGGCCAGGCATTGTGCCAGACACTCAGGGTGGGCAAAGCAAAGTGATTCAGTTTCAGCTCTGAGAGCCCACAGACCAAGGAGACCAAGGAGAGGAAAGTGGCATGGGAAAATGCATAGCATAAAACAACAAATATATGGAGACTAACAAATCATAGTAACCATGTGAGATTCCATAATCAGAAAAAGAAGATGCCTCTTTAACATCTGAGACATTAACTATCCAGGTACATAGGATGCTACAAATACATACAAAAGTACATTTGAGGCCATAGGTAGTCTACCATGAAGGTTACAGGAGGGCCAAACACGTCAGATAAAACTTAATGCACATACTGGAATGAATGCTTAATTAGGTCAAAAGCCAATGTGGGCACACACACACTGCAGGGTAAAAAGTGAGTGTTGGGTTAGAGCATGCAAGGGAACTACCGATAAAATGGAATATATGCTGTTGACATCAGAAGCAGAGAGAATAAACATTAGAAATGTCTAAAAATAAGACCTAGGGGTTTTATTGGAGTTGTGGAGACAGACTACAAGGACAGTGTGGAAAAGGAATCAGTACATCTTGAAGTCTGGTTGTAAATACGACTTTCAAAGTAGAAGCTTGGTCAGCAACTGGTCAATGATATGGCATTGATGTTATAAGTTTAGGTAGATAGAAATTGTAAAATAAACAAAATTTACACCAAAACGTAAAGAATATAAGAAATTTCAAGTAAAAAAATTTAAAGTATTGAAGATTGTTAATTAATTATTCATTTGTTTTTTAAAAAGTAGATTAGAAAGAAAGAAGCAGTTTGTTGCTGTAGAGTCCTGTCATGAGGACAGCTATTGTGAGTCAAAATGATGAACAAGCAAAACACAGGGCTCACTTGGCACCATGCATTCTCAAGATCATCTTTGGAAACTATAGATTCACGCGCTACTCTATATAAATTAAGCAAAGCAGAACCATTTTGTTTGGGAGGGTGGGGGAGGAAATGATGTAGAAAATATTTTGAATTATTTCAGTTTACCCTCTAATCAGGAGGTACGTGTAACTTTCAAAATAAGATCTGGGCAACTTTTCCCACGGAGCAGGGTGTTCCAAGACCCTGGCCCTTGCAGCATGAGCACCTTACTGAGGGAGAGTTGTAAGTTATCAGAAAGATGCTTTAGTGAAAATCATCAGAGGGAAACAATGTTTTGAAATGAATCAATATTTCTTACAAATACACAAATAATTATTTTGACTTCAGAAAAAGAAGCATAAAGTTATAATAAGCTTATATATATATATATATATATATATATATATATATATATATACACACACACACACACACACATATGATGAAGGAAGCAAGATGATTCATAAAATGATAATCATGTATATAGAAACAATCCAAAAGGTCAAAACTGTTGATAATGTCAAGGGTAAAGAAAAATCTTGATTAATATATACTCAATACTTAACAATGAGTTTTTAATACAAGTGATTTGTAGAAACTTGATAATGTTCACAAAATCAATTTGAGTAGAGTGGCTAACATTAGTACACAATAAATATTTAAAATGTGTACAGACTCAAACCAGTATTACTACAGTAGTTTTTAAAAAAGTATCAGAGTGGGATCCAGCTCAAGGGGGGGGTCTCAAGGCTGACACTATTACTGAGGCTGTGGAGTGCTCACAAAAAGGGACCTGTCATGACTGCCCTCCAGAAGACCAAACAAGCAGCTGAAAGAGTCAGATGCAGATATTTGCACCCAACCAATGGACAGAAGCTGCTAACCCCTGTGGCTGAATTAGGGAAAGGCTAAAAGAAGCTGAGGAGGAGGGCGACCCTGTAAGAGGACCAGCAGTCTCAATTAACCTGGACCCCAGTGATCTCACAAACCCTGGACCACCAAACAGGCAGTATACACCAGCTGATATGAGGCCCCCAACACATAGCAGAGGACTACCGGATCTGTGCACCTAACCCTCAAGAGACCTGAGGCTCGAGAGAGTTTAGAGGTCAGGTGGGGTGGAGGATGGGGGTGGGGAGGAGGTATGAGATGTGGAACAGTCAGAGGGTGGACGGTGGGAATAAAATCTGGAGTGTAAAAATATAATTTTTAAAAAAGGATCACAACACAGTGAAGATTGAAAGTTTCTTCTGTTGTTTTCTAAATTTAGCATGGATTTTTTTAAAAAAACAAGATGTGTATGTAAGAAGCACTTTTAATTCTTTAGACAATCAGAAGTACCCTAGAAAAAACAAAATGTATAAATCGAGAGGGAAATTCTTTCCATTGACGGAAGTATAGAGTGTAAATCTATTTCTCCCAGTCACAGCAGATCTGAAAAGCCAGGTCAGTTTGCTCATTATGTAAATTAAGCATCTTGTTAAATACTGCTATTTTTTCCTTCTAAAGTCCAGGGAAATAATTAAGAGAAGTGTAATGATAATCTTGGGGAAGAAAACCAGAGAAATTGGCTTGGGGTATTCGCTAAAATGAGAAGAAACACACAAGTCTCTGAAAGCAAAAGAAAGTATCAATGTACTCCATTTCTAATTTGGCCACAGGGTGTGGAAGGGGTTTTAGGGAAGAGGTTGCTAAGGAAAATCTTCACACTTTAAGAAACTAGCAAAACCATTCAAAGAGTTTTAGTACTAAGTTTTAGCTCAGATGAATCATTAAAGAGGAAGATGGGATTTTCCTAGGCCTGAATACTTAACTAAATTTCAAGTAAAAATTCTGGCACATTGGATAAAACAATTGGCATCATAAGAATGTTTGCCATCGTGTAATACACTCAAGAAAAGCAATGTAAGTTAAAATAGGCAATTACATGAGTGTGGTACCACTTGAGAAATGAATCCTGAGAACCAGGAGCCCAAAGTCACATTTAGTTAAACCACCATCATCATCATCATCATCATCATCATCATCATCATCATCATCATCATCA
>JADRCH010006438.1:58682-78615 GCA_019843965.1 Rhynchomys soricoides
CATCATCATCATCATCATCATCATCATCATCATCATCATCATCATCAAACCAACTCTGCTACATAAGAACCTGTATCAATATCCATCTCTCTCCTCCTAAAATGACTATCAGAGCTGGAAATATAAAGTTTTCTATCCAAATTTAAAATTATAAACCTTATATTCCAGAGCATAACATTCAGGTAAACGATTCAAAGAAAATTTGTTTGAACATTCAACAAACAGTATGGAAAGGTGAATTAAAAGTGACTTTTGAAAGAGACAGATGAAAAAAAACTAACCAATATAGATGAAAAACAAGACACTTATACAATACAATGATACAATGATAATTTAATGACTTAAATAATACAATGATATCAGAAGTTGTTTAAATGCATCTGTAACAATATGGAGAAAAGGAAAATGAAAGGAAATGGCTGTCTGCAGAGTCAGCGGGAATCCCAGGTAACTGACAATGACAGAGATAATATGCACACGTAGTGTAACAATATTGGTGACAACCTTAGGTGACACCTTTCACTTTTAAGACAGCAGCAGAAATACATATTATCTAAAATAATAATTCCATAGAAATTCAACTATCAGTGTAAACTGTGCCAGCCAGAATTCAATAGGATGACAGATTCAGAAGAAAAATGAACAAAGTTAATAAGAACAGTTACTGTGTATTTCAATTAGACAGTAGCAGGTCAGCCCAACATCCAGTCAATCAAACAAATGATACTTTCCCTAACACAGGCCATATACAAAAGTTATTTCTTGTCATTTTGTAGACCTGAATATAAAAGACAAACAATCCTCTCTAAGGATTAGCCAGGAGAGTATTACTTTGAAATTTTATTTGACAGTGTCTTCTGAAAGACAATAAAGTACTAAATATTTAGAAAGTGATTAATTAATTGAACTATTTTAAGTGAAGGACTTTCTACCAGACAATACATCTAAGAAAGTAGAAATAATAAATAGTAAGAAAATAGGCAACAGATCTAAAGTAAAAATAACCTTAACATCTCACATATGAAGGGAATGTAAATTGCTCTAAGCCAATAACTTTAATTACTATTAACTTTATGAAAAAGTTGAAATGTGTAAATACAAAACCTGTTTCTATAAGTTAGACTGCTCAAGTTCTTAACTGATGAGCTCTACATATTTATGAGTACTTAATAGATTTACTTACTTCACAGATATTTATAAAACACATGTTAGTTGCCTCTCCTTGAGTAGCAACTGGTGTTTAAAACAGTTTAGTTTTGTCTACAGAATTTGGAATTTGCCCTCCTAGGTTTCTGTCTTGATTTGATCCAGTATTTCCTGACTATGAAATCTCTCCCTTTTCAAATGGCAGTGTATAGTCTATGCCACTGTATGTTGGAAGTATGCAATTTGCTTATTAATTTTACAAGGGCTACAATTAAGAAACTGCCTTTAGTCTCCAAGGAGACTTTGAAGACTGAGAATATAAAAGATTACAGGGACTTTTGAAGTTGATTTTTACTGCATTTTGCCTTATAATAAGGCCACTAATCTTTAGAGGCCAAATATTAGAATATCTTGGTTTGTATGAGAATGCCCCCAAGTCCTATATATTTGAATACTTTGTCTCCAGATGATAGAACTGCTTCTGAAAAATTGGGACATATAACCATGTTAGAGGAGGTATGTCACTGAGATGGGCTTAGAGTCTCAAATGCATTACATTTTCGCCAGTGTGTTCTCTCTTTCTTGCTTGTGAGGGGCGAGCTCTCAACTGCTGTTCCAACAGATTGTTATCATGTCTTTACTCAGCCGTCTTGGACTCTAACCCTCTGAATCTGTAAGTCCAATTCAACACTTCCATTATGAGGGGCCATGGTCATTGTGTTTTATCAGAGCAGCAGAGAAGTCACCAAGACAGTTTACATTCACATCACTGTAACAAATCTTTACTCCAGTAAATAACCAAACTAATTTCTTGTTTGTTATACAATTCCTGCCCACTGCTTCTATGATGGAGTTTCTGCCTCACCACCCTAGCATTTCTGTATGTCTTCACAGGACCATGGGCCTCCCCTCCCATTGATGCCAGATAAGGCCATCCTTTGCTACGTAAGCAGCTGGAGCCATAGGTCCTTCCATGTACACTATTTGGTTGGTAGTTTAGTCCTTGGGAGCTTTGCAGAGCAAGTCTGGTTGTTGATACTTTTCTTCCTATGGGGTTGCAAACCTCTTCAGCTCTTTCAGTCCTTCCTCTAACTCCTCCATTGGGAGTCTCCATGCTCAGTCTGATGGTTGGCTGTGAGCATCCACATCTGTATTGGTCAGGCTCTAGCAGAGCCTCTCAGGAATCAGCCATTAGTATATTCTGGGACTAAATTTTTTTCCTATTTTTAATGTATGTTGTCTTAATGAGATACATAATCATTCGTCATAATCTAGAAACTCTAAGAAGTTTATCCACACTGCAGGTCTTTAAGTATTGTTTGCCTATTTACTATAACTGCATGTTCTTTCTGTCTGTGATAATGCGATGTAACGAATCAGATTCCTGCTCTTGCCAGTATGCCATGCCTCTAGCCACTATTTACTCTTCTTCTGCAACTATAAGATTTAATAAATAATTTCGTCTATAAAAATAAAATAAAAACCCATTCTATATCACTTCTTGAATGCTTTACTGTTACCTAAATATTTAAATGCCAATGATTGTACTGATCTAGAATATTTTGTAGTTAAGTCACTTATTTCTCTTCCTATCTAGCCCTAGCAATTCCACACATGAATGATTATACCTTATCTCATGCCTGGTTGTTTTATTTTCTGGAATGTTCTTAACATTGTCAGTTTAGGCACATCCCTGACTGCCATATTCAATATCTTATGATAGTCCTGGGAACAAGATTATTATTCTTTCTCAATAGATCAGTTAGCACTAGCATTCCGTTTTAGCTTTTGTATTTTATACAAGCTTTGCAATCCCTGGGTAATGGATTGTTTCTCATTTTTATGTCATTTGCCATTTACTTTCTACAGTTGTCATTTTAAACAAAAGTAGAAAGGTCTGACATCCAGGTAGTAAAGAGTTTTGTATTTCTGTATTCCTTAGTATGATGTAAGAACCTAGTATATCTTAGTATGATATAGAGCTTACATTGATATGAATACTAAATGTAAAATTTATTACCATCTGTAAAATTTGAATCTAGATTCCTAGTGATCATTGACCAAATTTTATATATGTACATATAAATGTGTGAATGTATACATATATATTTGTAGTGTGTGTGTGTGTGTGTGTGTGTGTGTGTGTGTATGTGCATATACATTTGCAGATATATATAAAATCAGGTAGGAAGGAATACGAGTGAAGGAGAAGGATGAAGAGAGAACAAAGGATAAAAATGAGTTAAATTAGGCATGTTGATATGGATGTCTGTCATCTAAGAATAAGCAACTAAGAATAATTATTATTTTAGTTACATTTTATTGCTATCATAGAATATTCAGACAGAAAAGCAAGTTAGGGAAGAAATTGGATTTTCTTTTTTTTTTTTCTTGTATTAACTTGCAGTCACAGATTGAACATGTTATATCACTGTATGGAAGGCAAGGCAGCAGGAGAGTGAGTCGTGCATGGGAGACAGGAAGCAAACTGATTCCATTGTATTCTCACACAGGAAACAGAAAACAGGAAGTTGGGTCAGAGCATAAAACTTAAAACCCACCCACAGTGATATACTTCTTCTATCAAGGCTTTACCTCCTGAAGGTTCCATAACCATTCCAAACTGAAACCTCTCTGGAGACCTATGGAGGATATTTCATATTCAAACTACAATGTGTGCAAAGAATTTAGTGTGTGATAACACACTAACACTTGGCTGTTGTTATAGCTTACAGTGACAAGATTTAAAGAAGCTACACAGAGTGCAGAATGTTTGAGTTTGCAACCTATTGCAGACCCCTTGTACAATGCTGCTCTAATATTTTGACCAAATTCCTTAGCCCCTTTCAATTACTTTTGTCATAGGTAATGGTATGACATAAGTAGTGAATGATATACATGATTGTTGTGGGCAACAAATAACATTGTATTTATGAATTATATAACAGATTGCATATCTCATGAGGGACATTCTGGCATGTTATCATTAACTATAGGTATTGACATGAGAGGATTTACTATAAGTAATTCTATAAAACTATTTATTTGCTTGTGTGTGTTATCATTAAATACACACTCTTGTATTCTAGAATTTGAAATTTGGAGGTATCCACAGGCACAATATAAACCATTTTTTGAAATTTTTATATTTATGTTTTGTTAATATGGAGAAATATTTGATTGCAAAAATCATGACTAACTCAGCCCCAAAATTCACAAAGAAAATTTAAATAACACTTCTTTTAGTGATGTTTTCATATGTGTAGATTCTTTGCCTAACACTTAGTACCAGCAGAATTAGGATCCTAAATTGTATTTTAAAATATTCTTTCTTTATGTATCCATTTGAATTTAACTCAAATAAGTGCACATCCAGGAGTTTTAGCCATAATTTATAAAGTTGGACTCCTGTACTTTTTATGAAGTATGTCCCTCAAAGTTTACACTCTCAGCCTTATTTGATATTTGAAGTTATTCTTCATTGTAATTGTTCTGCAACAAGGTAAGTCTGCTTTTAAATGCAGTGTTCCCACTGTACTTCAATGAGTCTGGTCCTGGCATGATTACTAAGGGAAGTAGAAAAAATTATTATACAGTTTTTCAGTGAGCCTCAGGAAGTGATTGGCCTTGATGTTTGAGACATGTATTTAAATCAAACCAGCAAAAGTAGAATAAACTATTCGAAGCATGTTTTTGAACTCTCTACCAGTGAAATACATAAATCACTTCAGGCCCATAGGCAGAGAACACAAAAGGATTCAACTTCAGACATAAAGGAAAACCACCTAAAGACAGGGAGGAATTTTAATTAAATTTGGAGTGCAAGTCAAAGCACCAAGTCAAAGCATTAACTGTGCTCTGCATGGATGATGATTGACTTCAAATTCACCATGCCTCAGCAAGGAAAAGGCAGCAAGCCTCCAGGGGCCTCATGAGGTACAAGAGGGTGCTTCTAGGAAAGACTGAATTCTTTTTGCTTCTTTAAACGGAATCAGTGAGAACATTTGCTTTTCAGATTAAAGTGTTTTTTTACACCCTTTTTTGAACGTTCTAAGAAAGGGGTGTGGGGAGGAATGGTGTTGCATAGCTGTAATCACTCAGGGAGCTGCTGCATTGGAATCAGGAGTTCAAGACCAGTCTGGGTTACTTGAAAGGTTCCATGTAAGCCTGAGATTTGACCTCAAATATGAAAACAAAGAAAACCCATAAAACAAAAGGAAATATTACTAGAAAACAATATTGATGGGCATGGATGAGCATAGCAAAAATAGAAAGAACTAAGAACATATACGGATAAAAGGAGCATCTTTTTTATCAAGTATTTTGCTAGTTTTTCCTGCTTTCTCAAGTTCAGTTTCATTATTAGATTTCAATTAATGTCTCAGCATAGGTACAACCGTGTATTATTATGTATTAATGTGAATGGTATGTCAGTAATAAAACTTCTTATACAATTACACTTAATCATTTTAATACAAAATTTGATGGTCATAAGCATATAAACTTTCCCAAGAGAATGTAGATTTTTTTTAAAATCATGAAGAAACATTTCATGCTTTATTTGAGTCAGTGCCATAATACATAAGCACCAAAGAAGAAGGAAGACTGAGTGACAATGCACTGTGAGAAAAGGAAAGCCACATGCTGGGAAACAGAGGTTTCCACAGCAGCAAAAGAGACAATGGGAGACGGAAATCCAGTGAAACGCAAAAGGAGACATATGTAATTCAGAGGGAAAATTATGAGCGGAAGCAGTTTTCACATTATTTTTACTCCAAATAGTGTATTTCTAAATCTGTGTTCTTTGGACAATTTGTTAATAAAAGAAGAATGCATTAAGTTTCTGGTGCTCTTCACTTAACGTGTAGAGAACATTCCCTACAAGACCAGGGTCTCTTAATGTTTGCTTCCTGAAAATGGTTGAGAGTTTCATCAGCACGATGCTGGAGGGAATGACCCATCTTGCTGCCTTAAGTCACAGTGATCCATGCCACCAAGATGGCTCGCCTGTCCTGGAGTGTTTTAAACATACATAAGTCACCACACCTACCTTCATTCAAGCATTGCAGGAACATAGGTGCTAAAGCCATCCTACTCTCTGACTTCTAAAATGACTTAATTTGACTCCAATTTAAAAACACATCAATCTATAAGGAACTCAAAGAATTAAAAGAACTTGTGTTAGTTTTTTGAGCAGTTTACAAAGTGTTTGATCATATTCTCTCCCCAACTCTTCCCAAATCTATCCCAATTCCCCCACCCATTCAACTTTGTTACTTTTAAATTCCTTTTCAAACCATTCAAGACCAGTGTGCATGGCCCAAATATTCTTATGTATGCAGTCTTCCACTGGAGCCTGATCCCCCGAAGCTGAGGCTACATTCTTAGAAAAGCTAACAGCTGACAATAATTCTCCTTTCCCTATCACTACATGTCACATTTAATAAATTCTCCAAACATTTTTATGATGTGCTAATGGCTTCTCTTTCCAAAGGATACAATATCCTAGCAACCTCAGCCACAACGCTTCCTCCACCAGTTCTCCTTGTCACCCCAGCTTCTCCATGTATCACTTCCTCCTCCATTTTTCTTCTCTTATTTATCTCCTGTTCTGTACCTCTCGAGGGTCTTTCCCAAAAGATTCAAACATTAGTGGTAGAATATACAAAGCTCATCCTCTTATCATGACTCCTGATTAGGCTCCTGATTAACTTTTAATCATCTCTATATTACTTGCCTCTCTTCAGTCAGATAATTGAATTATAACTTTTTAAATCCTCTCGTTTTTATCAAGTCAAATTTCAGGACAAAGTCCCATGTCCACACTTAATTCACCATTTCTTTTTGTTTCACTTCATCTTTGCTGAATTGACATTTTGAGCAGTGTATTTCTATGGAATATTCTTTTCTTTTAGATTTTCAATACATTTTTTTTTAATTTTACATGCACAAAACCACTATAAGGTTGGCTATAATGCCATTCTGATTTTATAAATGAGGCACAAAAGTTTTATGCCCCAGTTCCTGGGCTGCTGACCCTTAATGGCTGCAACTACAAATGTTCTATAATCCCATGTACCAGCATCTATTGTAAGATTGAGATATTTGATATAGATCATAGCCATTCTGTTATGTAGTGCATAGGATCCAGAACTTACAAATGAGAGAAAACATTAGATATTTACTATTGTATGTCTGACTTTGTTTTTTGATATGATCTCCAGCTGTATCTATTTCCCACAGAAAACATAATTTCATCTTTCATGGCTGACTAAAACTCAGTTGGGTATATATGCCACATTTTCTTTACACATCTGCTGGCAGACTGATTCCTAACATAGTTATTGTAAATAGTGCTACAATAGACACTGCTCACTGCCCCTCCCAGTCACTTTCTCCCACAATCGTTCCCCCATACCCCCTCCCTTTCTCCTCTGAGTGGGTGGACCGCTTGGTATGCCCCGACCTTGGCACACCAAGTCTCTGCAGGGTGGAGCACATCCTCTCCTGAGGCCAGACAAAGCAGCCCAGCTAGAAGAACACATCCCAGTATAAGCGACAGCTTTTGGGATAGCCCATGTTTCAGTTGTTCGGGACCCACATGAAGATTAAAACGCACACCTCCTATATATGTGTAGGAAAGCCTAGGTCCAGCCCATGTATGCTTTTTCGGTTTGTGGTTCAGTCTCTGAGAGCCCCAAGGATTCAGGTTAGTTGACTCTGTTGGTCTTCCTGTGGTATTCCTATCCCTTTTGTTGCCACAATCCTTCCTCCTATACTTCCATAACAGTCCCCAACCTCAATCCACTGTTTAACTGTGGGCGTCTGCATCTGTCTGAGATGGCTGCTAGGTAGAGCCTCTCAGAGGACAGCCATGCTAGACTCCTATCTGTAAGCATAACAGAGTATTATTAGTCAGGGGTTGGTGCTTGCCCATGGGATGGGTCTCAGGTTGGGCTGGTTATTTGTTGGCCATTCCATCAATCTCTGCTCTATCTTTGTCCCTGCGTTTCTTATAGACAGGACAAATTTTGGATCAAAAGATTTATGGGTGGCTTGGTGTCCTTATTCCTCCACTGTGTCTTGTCTGTCTAAGGAGGTAGCCTCTGTAGGTTCCATATCCCCAATACTGTTAGTCATAGCTAAGGTCACCCACATTGATAGTTGGGTGCTTCCCTTATCCCAGGTCTCTGTCATGTCCTGGAGAGGTCCCCTATTCCTCAACCCTTTCAGTTGCAGATTTCCATTCATTCTCATGGCCATCTGACCCTCTTTCCTGTCCCTCCCCACACCTAATCATCAACCCTGAATTCCCCTCCCCACCTCCTTTCCCACCAAGAACCATCTAACTTTTTTGACTATTATACTCCCCCTTCTAAGTGAGATTCAAGCATACATGCTTTCGACTTCCTTCTTGTTTAGGTTCCTTCTGTGAAATATAACTTGGCTATACTATATTTTATGGCTAATATTCACTTTTAATTCAATATACACCATGCATGTACTTTTGGGACTGTGTTACCTCACTCAGGATGATATTTTCAACTTCCTTCCATTTGCCTGAAAATTCATGCTATCTTTGTTTTACTAGCTGAGTAATATTCCATTGTGTAGATGTACTACAATTTCTTTATTTATTCTTCCATTGAGGAACATTTGGTTGTATCTTGTTTCTGGCTATTTCGAATTCAGTTGCTATGAACATAGTTGAGCATGTATCTATTTAGGATGATGGAGCATCTTTTTGGTATATGCCCACGAGTGAAATAGCTGGGTCTTGAGGTAGAAATGTTTTCACTTTTCTAAGAAATTTTCAAGTTGATTTTCAAAGTGGTTGTACAAGTTTGCAGTCCCACCAAAAGTGGAGGAGTGTTCCTTTTGCTCCACACACTGTCCTGTGTGTACTATCACTTGAGATTTTTTATCTTAGCCATTCTAGTGTGTACACACCTGCATCTCACAATTGTTTTGATTTGATTTCTCAGATGACTAAGGACTTTGAACATTTTTTTAAAATTTTTGATATTTTATTTAAATTTCAAATGTTTTCCCCTTTCCAGACCTCCCCTTTGGAAACCCCCTATTCCAACCCCTCCCCTTGCCTCTATGAGAATAATCCCCCACCAACCCACCAACTCACATCTTCTCTCCCTGGAATTCCACTATATTGGGGCATCTAACACTCTCAGATCCAAGGGCTTCTCCTCCCATTGATGGACAACAAAGCCCTCCTCTGCCACATATGTGGCCAGTATCATGGGCCCCTCCCTATGCATTCTTTGGTTGGTGGTCCAGTCTCTGGGAACACTGGGGGGCCTGACCAGATGACACAGTTGTTCCCTCCCCATGGGGTTGCAAATTGCTTTAGTTCCTTCAGTCCCTTCTTCAACTCTTCTATCTGGGGCCCCACACTAAGCCCAACAGTTGCTGTGAATTGAATCACGGTTGTTCCAAAATTTGGGCTAATATCCGCTTATCAGTGAGTACATACCATGTTCGTTCTTTTGTGACTAAGATACCTGAGTAAGATATCATCATACTCAGGATGATATTTTCAAATTCTATCCATTTACCTGTGGATTCTGTGAAGTCACTGTTTTTAATAGCTGAGTAGTATTCCATTGTGTAAATGTACCACATTTTCTGTATCCATTCCTCTGTTGAGGGACATCTGGATTGTTTCCAGCTTCTGGCTATTATACGTATGGCTTCTATGAACAAAGCGGAGCATGTGTCTTTATTACATGTTGGAGTATCTTCTGGGTACATGCCCAGGAGTGGTATAGCTGGGTCCTCAGGAAGTATTATGTCCAATTTTCTGAGGGTCCACCAAACTGATTTCCAGAGTGGCTGTACCAGCTTGTAGTCCGACCAGCAATGGAAGAGTGTTCCTCTTTCTCCACATCCTCGCCAGCATCTGCTGTCACCTGAGTTTTTTATCTTAGCCATACTGACTTGTGTGAGGTGGAATCTCAGGGTTGTTTTGATTTGCATTTCCCTGATGACTAAGAATGTTGAACATTTCTTTAGGTGCTTCTCAGCCATTTGAGTTTCCTCAGTTCAGATTTCTCTGTTTAGCTCTGTTCCCCATTTTTTGATAGGGTTATTTGGTTCTCTGGAGTCTAATTTCTTGAGTTGTTTGTATATATTGGATATTAGCCCTCTATCAGATGTAGGATTGGTAAAGATCTTTTCCTAATCTGTTAGCTGCTGTTTTGTTTTTTTAAGTGTTTCTCGGTCATTTAATATTCTTGTGTTGAGACTTCTCTGTTTAGGTCTGTGCCTGATGTTTTAATTGTGTTATTTGAATTGTTGGTGCATAACTTATTGCATTGTTTAGAAAATTTTATATTAGCCCCTGTCAAATGTAGTATTGATAAAGATGCTTTCCCAATATGTAGGCCGCCTATTTGACCAACTGACAGTGTCCTTTGACTTAAGGAAGCTTTGTAGCATCATGAGGTCTCATTTATGCGTTTTTTTGTTTGTTTGTTTGTTTTTTTATTGGATATTTTATTTATTTACATTTCAAATATTTTCCTCTTTCCGGGTTTCCCCTCCAGAAACCCTCTATCCCACCCCCACCCCCATTCCCCTACTTCTATGAGGGTGCTCCCTCACTCACCCAACCACTCCCGCCTACAAGCCTTTGCATGCCCTTACACTTGGGTATCAAGCCTTCACAGGACAAAAGATCTTTCCTCCCATTGATGCCCAACAAGGCCATCCTCTGCTACATATGCAGCTAGAGCCATGGGTCATTCTATGTGTACTCTTTGTTTGGTGGTTTAGTCACTGGGAGCTCTGGGGTGTGTGTGTGTCTGGTTGTTCTTTCCATGGGGTTGCCAACCCCTTCAGCTCCTTCAGTCCTTTTTCTAACTCCTCCATTGGGGATCCTGTGCTCAGTCCAATGGTTGGCTTCAAGCATCCACCTGTGTATTTGCAGGCTCTGACAGAGCATCTCAGGAGACAGCTATATGCATTCTTGATCTTAGAGCCTGAGGCATTGATGTTCTGTTCAGGAAATTGTTTCTTGTACCAATATTTTCAAGGGAATATCTTACTTTTTCTTCTATGAGAATTAGTGTATCTGGTTTTATGTTGAGGTCCTTGATCCACTAGAACTTGAGTTTCCTTCAGAGTAATAAGAATGGATCTATTTTCAGTCTTCTTCATGTAGCCATCCAGTTAGTCCAGTACCTTTTGTGGACAATGTTTTTATTTTTATTTTGTATGGCTTTGGCTTTTTTATCAGAAACCAAGTGTCCCTAGATGTGTTGGTTCATTTTCTAAGTATTTTATTTAATTCCATTGATTAATGTGTCTTTCTCTGTACCAATACCATGCAGTTTTTATTGCTGTTGCTCTGTAGTACAGCTTGAGGTAAAGGATGGGGATTTCTTCTGAAGTTCTCTTATCATTCAGGATTGTTTTGGCTATCCTGGCTGTTTTGGTTTTCCATATGAAGTTGAGAATTTCACTTTCAAGGTCTATATAAATTGTGTTGGAATTTTGATGGGGATGTAGATTACTTTTGGTAAGATGGACATTTTCACTATGTTAATCCTACCTATCCATGGGCATGGGAGATCTTTTCATCTTCTGATATATTCTTTAATTTCCTTCTTTGTGGACTTGAAATTCTTGTCATACAGATCTTTCACTTGCTTGGTTAGTGTCACACCAAGATAGTTTATGTTATCTGTGGCTATTATAAAGGTTGTTGTTTCCCTTATTTCTTTCTTGGCTTGCTTATCATTTGTATAAAGGAAAGCTTCTCATTTTCTTGGGTTAATTTTGTATCCACTCACTTTTCTGAAGGTGCTTATCAATGTAGGAATTTTGGGGTCATTTATGTATACTGCCGCATTATCTGCAAATAGTGATACTTTGACTTCTTTTCTGATATATATTCCCTTCATCTACTTTAGTTGTCTTATTTCTCTAACTAGAAATTCTAGTACTATTTTTTTATTGGATATTTTGCTTACACATCAAATATTATCCCTTTCCCTGGTTTCAAGTACTATTTTGAATAGATAAGGAGTGCACCAGCTGCCTTGTCCCTTGTTTTAGTTTAATTGTTTTAAGTTTCTTTTCATTTAGTCTGATTTTGGCTATTGGATTAATGTATATTGCTTTGGTTATGTTTACATATGTTCCTTGTAGTCCTGATCACTCTAATACTTTTAATATGATGGAAGGTGTGTTGGAATTTTTCAAAGGCTTTTAGCATCTCATGAGATGAGCATGTGATTTTTATTTCTTTCAGTTTGTTTATAGTATGAATTATGGTGATTGGTTTCCATATATTGAACCAACTCTGCCTCCCCGGAATGAAGCCTACTTGTTCATGGTGGATGATGTTTTTGAAGGGTTCCTGGATTCAGTTTGTGAGTGTTTTATTGAGTATTTTTAAATCAATATCCATAAGGGAAGTCTGTCTGAAGTTCTATTTCTTTGTGAGTCTTTGAATGATTTAGTTATCAGGATGACTGTGTCTTCATCCAATGAATTTGGCAGTGTTCCTTCTGTTTCTGTTTTATAGAATAGTTTGAAGAGTACTGATATTAGCTCTTATTTGAAAGTGTGGTGGAATTCTTCACTAAGACCATCTGTCCCTGGACTTTTTTGGGGTTTACTTTTGATATCTGCTGCCATTTCTTTAGGAATTATGGGGCTGTTTAAATACTTTATCATATCTTGATTTAACATTAGTAAGTGATATCTGTCTAGAAAATCATCCACTTCCTTAAGATTTTTCCAATTTTATGGAATATAGGATTTTTTTTTTTAAATTTGGACACTGTCTCCCTGTCTTTGGCAGTTTGGCTAAGTGTTTATCTTGTTGATTTTCTCAAAGAACGAGCACTTGGCTTTATTGATGATTTTTTTTTATTGTTTTCTTTGTTTCTAATTGATTGATTTCAGCTCTGATTTTGATGTTTTCTGTCTTCTACTTCTCTTTGCTGTTCTTGCTTCTTTTTTTCTTGAGCTTTCAAGTGTACTTTTAAATTGCTGGTATAAGAATTTATAATTTTTTGGGAGCCATTTAGTTCTGCGCTCTTTCCTCTCTTAACACTGCTTTTTCTGTGTCCCATGAATTTGGGTATGTTGTACTTTCATTTTTATTGAATTCTAGAAAGTGTTTAATTTCTTTTTTATTTCTTCCTGACCCAGAGATTATCAAGTTGTTTAATTTCCATGAGAGTATAGGCTTTCTGTTGCTTCTTTTGTTGTTGAAGTCCAGCTATAATGCATGGTGGTCTATTAAGATAGAAGGCATTATTTCAATTTTTTTTTTTTTATATCTGTTGAGGCTTGCTTTGTGACTGCATATGTGGTCTGTTTTGGAGAAGGATCCATGAGATGTGGAAAAGAAGGTATATATTTTGGGTGAAATATTCTGTAGATGTCTGCTAAGTTCATTTGATTCATACTGTCTCTGAGATTCATTATTTCTATGTTTAAGATAACTTGTTAACTGGTATGAGTGCAGTATTGAAATCTCTCAATATTAATGTGTGTGGTTCGATGTATGATTTAAGCTTTAACAATGTTTCTTTTACAAATACGGGTGTCCTTGTGTTTGGGACATGGATGTTCATAACTATGATCTCATCTTGGTAGATTTTTCCTTTGATGAGTATGAAGTGTCCTTCCCTGTTTCTTTTAATAAATTTTAGTTGAAAGACTCTTTTATTAGATATAAAAGTTTATAGTTTTCTTGGATATAGTTGAACTCCCTGGGTTGTGATTTTCCTTCTAGTATTTTCTGTAGGGCTGGATTTATGGATATATATTTTTTTTTACTGTTGGATTTTTCTTCAAATATCTTGTTTTCTCTATCCCTAGACAGTTTTGCTGGATATAATAGTTTAGATTGGTGTCTGTGGTTTATAGAGGTTGCGAGATATCTGTCCCCACCCTACTAGCTTTTAGATTCTCCGTTGAGAAGTAATGGTGTGATTCTGATCGGTCTGTCTTTGTATATTACCTGCTGTTTATCTCTTGTAGCTTTTAATATTCTTTCTTTGTTCTGTAGATTTTTGTTTTAATTATTATGTGGAAGGAGGATTTTCTTTTCTACTCTAGTCTAATTGGTGTTACATAAGCTTCTTATATGTTTATAAGCATCTCTTTCTTTAGATTGGGACGTTTTCTTCTATGATATTGTTGAAAATATTTTGTGGGCCTTGTTTTAAGCGCATTGACATTTGCATGTGGCAGCAGTTAATTAACATCATATTTTCTTATGGACAGGTTTTCTGTGAAAAATATACATATGTAAGGGACTGAGATAGCAGCTTTGGGCATACCCAGTGAAGGATATCACTTGTGGCTTTATTATAAATGAATGACATATTTTTTCCAGCCTGGAGCTTCTAACCTAGTGGTGATTGTTGCCCATCATTTTCTGTTCTGTCCCATCAATACGATTTTCCTGCAAAACAATTCCAGATAAACAAGAAAATGTTCCATTCCTTTTCACAAAGAACTCTACTCTATTATCCAACGAACTCCAGGATCCAAATAGCTCTTATATCTTACTGTGTAGGGAGTATGTATGAGTAATACATAAAACACTAACTCAGACTTCATCAGCAGAAAGACATTAGCATACATATACAAAACATATTGATGTGCATCCTGTACTTTTCATAGAATAACTCAGCTTCTATACTTCATCGACTTGTGATATTCTACAAGTTGTAAATTTTTTTTTAAAATCTTTCTAATTTGAATTTTAATGATATTTATTTATTCTTTGAATATATTACCATGTATTTTCTCTCCATTTACCAATGCCTCTCATGACCACTCTCTTTCCTCCCATCCATGACCACCTAACCTGGAGATTTCTTTCCCTTTCTTTCTTTCTTTCTTTCTTTGTTTCTTTCTGTCTTTGTTTGCTTGTTTGTTTCTTTTTTTTTTTTTCAGTTAATCTAGTTTGTGTTACCCATCTAGTTTTAAGAGTAAAGCCTACTCCTGTATGTAATCTACTAGGCATCACATAATTAAAGAAAACTTTCTCTCTCTCTCCCAGGAATTAATAAAGCTGTGCTAGCATCATTAATTCATCAAGAATCTTCCTTTCTCAATATTTTACAGAACTTGAAGTAATCCAGCTTCTCTCTCCATCATTCCTGGCTGATTGTATAACCTTGCAAATGGATCTTGGGATTCTTGTAATTTTCAGTGATTTCCTGAATCTTGTGAGTTGCTTACTTTTGAGTTTTACTGAGTTTACATCCAGGATAGAATGTTTAAGTACAGAGACAGTTGCTGCAGAATACAAGTATAACTCATGGCCTTACCTGGTACAAAAATGGCAGAAAACAACTCTTGGTGTTTAACACAGGTATTTTAAAAGTGAGTCCTGTTAGCATACGGGTCTACTTTGAATGCTAAGATTCTAGATGTAGACCATTATGCTATGGTTATTTGGTGCTAAGGATCAAACCCAGGGTTGTGTATATGCTAACCAAGGACTCTACCAGCAGAGGTCTGTGTTCAGTGCCAAGTTATTATTATCTTATTACTGTTTTTTATTTTCAAATATACATCATCACATACACATAAATTATAAAAAGGTATACTTGAGTTTTGTGGGAAGAAACAGAATATGTCAAAATGACCTTAAATTTCACTTCTAATCCCATTATAATTGCTAGTCAGAAGCACTGTAATTATCTATCTTTGTGTGCTTTATCTTTCAGAATATTCTCTTACTGGGTAATATTTAGCAATTTAGATATTCCCCCTCCCAAGTGAAGGGAAGAAATGCAACAAACCTCATAAAATAATTAGACTGGGAAATGCAATCACAGGAAATCAAACGTGCTAGCTAGGCCACTCTACTTGAAACTCACTTGTTTTGATTTTGTCTTCTAGAAAAATTTGCTTCTGTAGTCTGACTAAAATCATAGCTGAGACTCTTAATTTATATGACTTTTTCCTTCTGAAATAATGATGCTGTTCATTGCTTTGAGAATCTTTAATCATAGTATCTCAAAAAATAAACTAAAAATGATTAAAAAAAAAAAAGAATGGAAACTGTGCAGTTCTAGACAACAAAATCTAAATTTATTTGCACATATTACTCTCCTGGTATGTTATACAAAATAGCCAAACTGCTTGCTTTGTTGATGGTTTTTCTATTGTAATTTATTTTGTTTCATTTTTTTTTACAATTAGTTCTCTTATATAACAAGCTTTTTGTTGCATTAATGGCTACAATGAATTATTATAACAAGATTTTTCAAAAATATTATTTTATTGGTTTTGTGTACCAATGTATACTTTCATTTTCTTTTTTCCTTTTTTATTAGATATTTTCTTTATTTACATGTCAAATGTTTATCCCCTTTCCCAGCTTCCCTCACAGACACCTCTTATCCCATTCCCCCTCCGCCTGCTTCTATGAGGGTGTTCCCCCACCTGCCCATCCACTCTAGGCTCCTAGCACTCATATTCCACACCCAATTCTATTCCATACCCAGTGGTCATCGATCCTTCACAAGACCAAGGGCCTCTTCTCCCATTGATGCCCAACAAGGCCATACTCAGCTACATATGCAGCTGGAGCCATGGGTGCCACCATATATACTCTTTGGTTGGTAGTTTAATCCCTGGAAGCCCTGGGGTTCTGGTTTGTTGATACTGTTGTTCTTCCTATGGGGTTGCAAACCCCTTTAGCTCCTTCAGTACTTTTTCTAATTTCTCCATTGGGGACCCCGTGCTCAGTCCAGTTGTTGGCTAGAAGCATCCACCTCTGTATTTGTCAGGCTCTGGCAGAGCCTCTCAGGAGAAAGCTATATCAGGCTCCTGTCAGCAAGTATTTCATAGCATCCACACTACGGTCTGGGTTTGGAGACTGTATAAGGGATGGATCCCAAGGTGGGGTAGTCTCTGGATGGGCTTTCCTTCAGTCTCTGCTCTATACTTTGTCTCTGTATTTCCTCCCATGAGTATTTTGTTCCCCTTCTAAGAAAGACCAAAGCATCCACTTTTTGGTCTTTTTTCTTCTTGAGCTTCATGGGGGTCTATGAATTGTATCTTGCGTATTCAGATCTTTTGGGCTAATATCCACTTATCAGTGAGTGCATACCATATGTGTTCTTTTGTGATTGGGTTACCTCACTCAGGGTGACATTTTCTAGTTCCATCCATTTGCCTAAGAATTTCATGAAGTCATTGCTTATAATAGCTGAGTAGTACTCTATTGTGTAAGTGTACCATATTTTCTGTATCCATTCTTCTGTTGAAGGACATCTGGGTTCTTCTAGCTTCATGTGCCCATGTGTTTGAAGCTCTTCCCCACTTTTCTTTTATTAGTTTCAGTGTATCTGGTTTTATGTAGAGGTCTTTGATCCTCTTTGACCTGAGCTTTATACAAGCAGAAAAGAATGGATCAATTTGCTATCTTCTACATACTAACTACCAGTTGTCCCTGCACCAAACTGGTCACCCCCCCCCAGTGCTCCCAGAGACTGGACCACCAACCAAAGAATGTACATGAAGGGGCCCATGTCTATATGTTGGCCACATATGTGGCTAAGGAGGGCCTTCTTGACCATCAGTGGGAGGAGAGGCCCTTGAGTCTGAGAATGTTAGATGCCCCAGTATAGGGGAATGCCAGGGAAGGAAGACAGGAGTGGGTGGCTGGGTGGGGCAATACCCTCATAGAGGCAGTGGGAGCGGGGATGGAATTGGGAGTTTCTAAAGGGGACACCTGGAACGGGGAAAACATTTGAAATGTAAATAAAGTATTAAATAAAATTTTAAAAAAAAGAAAAGAAAGAAAGAAAGAAGATGCTGTCTTTTTTCCACTGGATGGTTTTAGCACTTTTGTCAATGATCAAGTGGCCATATGTGTGTGGGCTCATTACTGTGTCTTCATTTCTATTCCATTGATCTTCCTGCCTGTCTCTGTAGCAATACCATACAGTTTTTATCACTATTGCTCTGTAATACAGATTGAGGTCAAGGGATGGTGATTTCCCCCAGAATTTCCTTTATTGTTAAGAATAGTTTTCACTATCCTGGGTTTTTTGTTATTCCAAATGAATCTGCAAATTGCTCTTTCTAACTATGAAGAATTGAGTTGGAATTTTGATGGGGATTGCATTGAATCTGTAGATTACTTTCAGCAAGATGGCCATTTTAACTATATTAACCCTGCCAATCCATGAGCCTGGGAGATCTTTGCATCTTCTGAGATCTTCTTCAATTTCCTTCTTCAGAGACTTGAAGTTCTTTTCATACAGATCTTACACTTGCTTGGTTAGAGTCACACCAAGGTATTTTATATTATTTGTGACAATTGTGAAGGGTGTCATTTCCCTAATTTCTTTCTCAGCCTGTTTATTCTTTGAGTAGAGGAAGGCTATTGATTTGTTTGAGATAATTTTATATCCAGCCATTTTGCTGACGTTGTTTATCAGGTGTAGTAGTTCTCTAGTATAATTTTTGGGGTCACTTAAGTATACTATTATATCATCTACAAAGAGTGATATTTTTACTTCTTTCTTTCCAACTTGTGTCCCTTTAGCCTCCTTTCATTGTCTAATTGCTCTGGCTAGGACTTCAAGTACTATATTGAACAGGCAGATAGAGAATGGGCAGCTTGGTGTAGTCCCTGACTTTTCCTTGGATTGCTTCAAGTTTCTCTCTCATTAGTTTGATGTTGGCTACTGGTTTTCTGTATATTGCTTTTACTGTAATTAGGTATGGGGCTAGAATTCTTGACTTTTCAAAGACTTATCATGAAGGGGTATTGAATTTTGTCAAATGCTTTTCAGCATCTAATGAGATGATCATGTGGTTTTTTCTTTGTGTTTGTTTATATAGTGGATTTCAATGATGGATTTCTGTGTATTGATCCATCCCTGCATCCCTGGGATGAAACCTACTAGGCCATGATGGATGACTGTTTTGATGTGTTCTTGGATTTGGTTTGCGAGAATTTTATTTAGGGTTTCTGTATCGCTATTAGTAAGTGATTTTTTTTTTTTAACTTATGCTCAATTTTTTTATTTTTAATTTATTTATTCACTTTACATCTCAACATCGCCCCCCCTTCTCCCAGTCTTCATCTTACACAGGTCCTTTCCCTCATTCCATTCTGCTCTGAGAATCACAACCACCACCACTCTACCCCACCCCAGGCATATCAAGTCACTGCAGGACTAGGTGTATCCTCTCCCACAGAGCCGACCAGTTAGGAGAATGGAATCCACAGGCAGGTAACAGATTCAGGGACATCCCCCATTCCAGTTGTTGAAGACCAAGCTGCACATCTGCTATATATGAGCAGGGAAGTAGGTTCATGCCAAGCTCATTCTTTGGTTGGTGGTTCAGTCTCTAGAAGGCCCCAAGGGTCCGGATTAGTTGTTTCTGTTGGTCTTTCTGTGGAGTTCTTGAGGGCCACATTTAAATCTAAACCACAGCATGTGAATGAACAGTGAGAGAGTAGAAATAAGAAAGGGGAACTTTAAGATGCAAACACTAGCTTCATTCTGGAATCAAATTTCAATTCTTCTGCTGCCCCACCATCAGCTTTACCTCCTTGATGAGGATAAATACACATATTCCATGGGGCTGTTGTAGGAATTATCCTTTAGGGAAAGATTTTCATACTTTATTGGTCATACTGTAGACATTTATTACCTATTTTGATCTTTTTTTTCTTTAAACTTTTTTTTCTTTTATTATTATTAATCATTCCATTTGTTTACAACTCAAATGATATCCTACTTCCAGGTTACCCTCTCCACGAACCCCC
>JADRCH010006452.1:0-35892 GCA_019843965.1 Rhynchomys soricoides
AAAAAAAAAAAAAAAATAAGTCTTCAAGTATATCAAAGATTGTATGAAACCACTCAAAGGCAAATGAGAGGAATAGAGACTAGAAATTGCAATATCTGTTTGTCAGGGATGCAGAACAAATGAAGCACATCTAGACTAAGTTAAATAACTACCAGTTTTTCACGGGGAACATATGAATCAAAGTGGCAGGGTTTCAGTCCTAGCATAAAAGATGATGTGACTCTAGATAGAATTTTCTTTAATGATGGTTTGGAAATAGAAAATATTAACCAACTGGGATCTATTACATACCATGATATCTGGCTGATGCTTGTCATCCAAACAATACCAGGGCTTAAGATAAATGGGATTAATATCATACTGATCTTTATTTTACATGTATGGCTATGAATGCAGATACATGCATATTGCACTGTGTATGTGGAATTCACAGAACAACTTCTGGAATTGTTGGTTGCCTTCCACCTTGTTTGAGGTAGGGTCTTTCTTGTTGTTTGTATTTCACTGTGCAATCCAGGCTAGGTGGTCCACAACTTTCTAGGCAATTTTCCTCTTTTTACCTCCCATCTTGGCATAAGAGCAATGAAACTACAGACGTGTACTATAGAATTGGGTTCCAGGAAAATTCAGGTCACCAGGGCTTCCCAGACAAGGAATTTTACCCACAGAGCCACCTCATGACCTCAGTTTCTTTAGAAGATTTACTTTTATGTTTATAAGTGTTTTTCTTGCACAAATTCATATACATGTGTCATGTTAATGTCTGGTGCCGTGGAGATCAGAAAAGGGTGTCATATCCCTTTGAATTGAAGTTACAGATAGTTGTGAGCCACCAAGTGCATGCTGAAAATTACAACTGGGGTCTTCTGAAGACAGGAGTTAAATGTTGCTGAGCCATCACTGTACCTGCGTTTTTGTTTTGTTTTTGTTTGTTTTTTTTTTAAACCATAATTTATTTGGAGTAGAGGCATTGTTTTGTTTTGTCTTTAAAGAAAAAAAAAAAAAAAGTGGACCCAGCAAGGTGGTTCAGTAAGTAGAGATGCATGCTATCAAGACTGACAACTAGAATTTGATCCTGGGAACCCATGTGATGAAAGGAAAAACAGTTTCTGAAGGTTGTTCTCTGATCTCTGTGAACATGTGCGCATGCAAACATGTGTATGCATATGGACAAACATAAATGTAATTAACAACAAAATTTTTGTTACTCCAAACTATCCAACACCCTCATACAAACATATACACAGGCAAAACACCAAACACCAATGCACATGAAATAAAAATAATTAATTAAAAAATATATATTCAAGCACTCTTTAGAGGCACACATACTAAAACTGGCATGGTAAATGCTAATTCAAAATGAGTTCAGCAGATCAAGGAGAAAAATAAAATAAAAACCTAAAAAGTCACTTTATCTGAAAAAGAAAAGTCAGATAAATTATAAATAAAATTTCTAAAACATACTAATCTTGAAGTAAAATTAAGGCCATATCCATCCATTAATCTAGTTGCATGTGATACCCAAGTATCTATTTTGCCTTGTCTTTGACCTGTGCCTAGACACAAAGGATCATACTGGAAAAAATTAAAACATCACTCACCCGATGTATATTTATTAATAAACAGGTAAAATCGTTTGTAAAATACTATATGGAGACAAATGTGAAAAAGTATATATTTTTAGGAATGTAGGCATATGCCTATGACCTCAGTAAAAGGTTGAGGTGGGACTATCTTAAGCTTGAGATCAGTTTAGGCTACAAAAAAAGTAACCTTGTCATTTGAAAACAGGAAGAAACTTATGTATTTCATCTACAGGGATATCGGTCACAAACTATAAGTTACTGTGCAATCTTCTAGAATGCACTAATGAGAGAACAGAAGACAATCTCCATAGTAAGTAAGTTTTGGGCAACTTCATGAGATGGAAGCAGTTCAAACTGACCTTGAGAGATGGGAATACTCTGAATGTACCTAGTCTGGGAAAAGAAAATTTGAATACAAAGAAGAGGATGACTACAGAAATACTGTCAGAAATAATCTGAGAACTAATGACAAAATGACTTGAGGGCTGGAGTGATGGCTCTGTGGTTAAGAACACTAGATACTCTTCCAGAGGATCCAGATTTGATTCCTATCACCCACACAGCAGCTTATAACATTGCTAACTCCAGTTCCAGAGGATCCAACACTCTCTTCTGACCTCCTTGAGCACCAGGCATAAATGAGGTGCATATACATATATGTAGGCAAAACATTTATACACATAAATCAAAAAAAAAAAAAAAAAGATAAAATAGTATAGATAGCTATCATCAACAGTGTGAAAGAACAACCCAAAGAATTAAAGGAAATATTTATAAGAAAATAATAGCGTATATTAAAAAACCTCTTTATTGACAGCCATGGTGGTACATGCCTTTAATTATAGCACTCAAAAGGCAGAGGCAGGTTGATCTCTGTGAGTTCCATGCCAGCCTGGTCTACATTGTCAGGCCAGGGCTACACAGTAAGAACTGTCTCAACACTACCACCCAACTTCTGTGAACAACAGATAACAACCCAATCAAAAATAGACAAAGTATATCCTAACTTGGTGTTAAAGCCCTACAGCTGAAGACAATACATACTTTGGTAAAAAGATACATAGAACTGGCTCAGCAGCTTTCTCTCTGATAGCTAGCTTTCATAGTCCCAGAGGTGCTATGCTGTCTGCTGGAAGAGAAGACACCAATGGCCTTACCCAGTGTTGGGCTCTGAATGCTAAAATACTGACCTTCCAGGTAAGACGTGTTCATGAGTGTAAATTCGTAGCATGACCATTAGAAGGTAACCAACTACTTTCTGATTGTATATGAGGCCAGCTCCACAAGGAATTCATGCCTGGTCCTGTAAATCTGGTGAAAAGCCTGAGCCAGTCGGGTATTCATAGGTCCTAGGGGGAACCGAGTACTGTTGTTTTGCTCCATGCCCACACTGTCAAACTGCTTTCTAAATGTTTACATTTATACCCATAGGTTTGTACTGCTCTCAACCCTGGTCAGAGAAGCTTCTTCTTGCAATGCACAGTAGTCAATGCAGAAATTCATAAACCTGGTCAAAGTGGCAAAAAGAAAAAAAGAAAAAAAAAAGTGACTTTGAGTGCTCAGGGCTAAATGGGACGACTATTATCTATGTTACAATGTACACCACCACCGAGATTCAGGGAACACTGACTGAGGCACTGGGCTATAAAAACCAGAGGATGCAAAGAAATGCCATAAAATGCCAACTTTTGGACGTGACATGGTGTTGTAGTTATAAAACCACAGATTGTGGTTAACTGACCTGTTCAAGAGCCACAGAAGATCAAGCTAGTCAAAATTCCAGCACGGGTGGGAAAGCGTTCAGGAGGTCTGACCCCTATCTGAAGAGTACTGGCAATTGATGGAACTGTGGTCACTCGAATGTTGCTCATGTTCCAGTGGATGGCCCACACCTACACATATACAGGCACCACTAACTGGACTCAAAGGGTATTTCAGAAGGAAGTAAATTTGGGAGTGGGCTATGTTGTATGTGTATACATGTGGGGAAGTAGAAGGGAAGAATAAGAGGTGTATTTGATCAAAATATATGCATGCCTGGAATTCTCAAAAATTAAGAAAATATACTGAAAAGGGAGAAGATATTTAAGTAGACATTTTTAAAGAATATATGCAAATGGAAAATAAGCAGAAGAAAGCATGCCCACTGGTTTCCAGTCATAATAATGAAATATAATTTCATCTTCTCCCCATAAAGATGGCTATCAAAAAAAAAAAAAAAAAAAAAGACACCATTTATGGATCTCACTCATAATCTCAATATTTGAGAGGCAGGAAAACTGCCACAAATTCCAGACCTGCCTAGACTATAAAGTAATTTCGAGGTAGCCAGGAATACAGTGTCTCACTCAAAGAAAGGAAAGAAGGAAGGAAATAAAGTAACATAGAATTACTACATATCAAAGCAATCCATTCTTGTGTATGCGCCTTCAAATAAATGAAAATGGTTAACTAATAAATGTTTTGATGTGGATGTTCAGAACAACACTGTCCAGAATAGTCAACTAGAAACTAAAGGTCCAATAAAGATGAATGATGAACACACTGGGATTTATAAGAAGGCGAGGAAAAAGGGGGAAGAGGGGTAAACCTGGAGAAAGCCAGTAGATTGACAGTTACCAGGAACTAGATGGAAGTAAATGAGGAATAACTGCCTCAGTTGTGTTTTCTTTTAGGTATGAAAATGTGTCAGATCTAGATACAGAGGTTGTATAACATTGTGAATATACCTAAATTTTTTTTTTTAATTGATTAAAAAAACACTTTTGAGACAGGGTTTCAAGTATCCCAAGCTGAAGTCAAACTTCCTATGAGGTGAGAACGAACTTCATATTTGATTCTTCTGCCTCTATTTCATGAGTGTTCCAATTACAAGTATGTACCACCATGCTGGGTTTATGAAGGATGAGAATCAAACCCAGGGCTCCATACACACCAGGTGAGCACTACATCAACACTACATACACTATATCAACAAAACCACACACACAGAGCACTAAATGCCATTTTATTGCTAACTTTAAAAATTTTCATTTCATATATAAAATTTTCCTCAGCCTGAAAAGTGTAAGAAATAAAAATACCTATAGACACAGAAAGGCTAAAGTTATTAGTATCCAGGTTTACTGTCTCCAGGGACAAGGAAAGGATAGAGGATAAAAACACTGGCAGCAGTTGGTTCTACTGCAAACAAGGTAACTGGGTTCACATCAGGGATCATATTTTGTTATAAAAATGGCCTGACATTTGATCTGTTTCAATCACATTTGTTAAAGGGAATGTTCCAGAATCATCATGTCGCTACACAATGTGCACAGGTAGCAAGATCAACAAACTCTTTCCAGAATCATGAAGCTCATATCCATCTCTGCTTTTTTTTTTTTTTTTTCCTAGATCAAAGAACCTTGTAATTTTGTCAGGCCATAATGGGCTGCCAGAGCTGTCATACCCGTCCCTTAAATGCTGCTCTTATAAATCCATGGCCTGAAGGTAATGGAGGAATCACCTATTTTTCTCTTGCACTTTCTTTCTCCTCATCCTGCTGTTTCTATCCACCTTTCTCTCTCCTCAACCTCTGAGTGAATGTCCATAAAGCAGAGATAGCGAAAGCTCTTCCATATTCTCTGTACTAATACCAGTGAGGACACTGGACCTAGTGAAAACATATTGTCTTTAGCTTTAAGAGTCATGTCCCTGTTCCAAAGAGTAGATTCTCTTTGTCTTCATACTTCTGAACCTCATTTCCACGAACTGACTTGATTATGCTTCTAATTTATCCCTCCTTCCACGATGCTAGGGATCAAACCCAGGCTCATACCACGTAAGTAGTCTGCCACTAAGCAAAACTCCCAGTCCACCTAGCATCACTTTGTTTATTTAGAGACCAGGTTTCATGTAGTCCAGGCTGGCCTTGAACTGTGTAAGTGTAGCTGAAGATGGGTCATAGACTTCTGTGTATGTAGGAGGGTAGGGTATAACTAGACAGAAATCAAAAGCAGCACACCACTTGAAGGAAAAGGTGGTTATGGCGAATCTCTAATATCACAAACTCCTCTATATTCAGAATACACTGATGACCTAAGTTATAAATGTACTGACTTTCTGACAGGAAGGTGAGAATATAGGAATGAGAAGTCCAGTCTTTATACTTGTGTTTGTGTGCATAGTGTGTAATCATTTCTAAATTTGATTATCACAGACCCAGACCCTGGTTTTAGCTTTCCCAGAGTAGAAAGCTCCTCCGAGTTCAAGGGGTACAAACTGAGAAAAAAGGGAGGAAGGGGAGACCCAGAGGACATGGAAGGGTGAAACCCGAAAGAGCTTTGGTAAGCCCTCAGAACTCCCCAGAGTTCAGCCTACTTCAAGCCATCCCTGATGACTTAGAGAAAACACTAACTACAGATGTGTAAGCTAGCTCCTAGAAAAATTCTTACCCTTCATCTCCAAAGTCTACCCTAAAACATTAACCTACGCTAAACAACACACTCCCCCTTCTCCTTCCTCATTAACAAAGTCCCATATTTCACATAAGATACTGTCTCCAGACCAGGAGATCCCACTAAAGTTTCTCAAATCCATCAGTAAATACAAAACATCTTTTGGATGGTGGTGGGAAGACATGGGGAAGCAGAACTGGTCACTGGGCTCCTTGAACAGGGTAGGAGAAGGCTGGCTTGGTGATGAACATTTGTTCTGGGACTCAGAAAAATGAGGCTGGATGATCATAGGGAGCCCAGTCTGGATAATGTCTCAGAAACCAAAGAACAAACCCCCCCCAAAAATGTGGGGAGAAGGTAAAAGGTTGGGGGTGAGTACATTTAGAACATTGCTATTCTGACCACATTAGCTGCCTAGTCAGTGATTAACACTCCCTCAAGTGATACTTTATAGAATTATAAAATGAACTAAGAAGACAGATTGATGAGAACGTAACTTACCGTGTTAAGCCCTAGGCTTTCTTCCTTCTCTTTCCTCCAAGTGAAGTGAATCCTTCATCTCTTCAGATCTAAGCTGTGTTTCACTTGCAGCTGTCTGTTCACATCACTTCTTCAAACTGCTGAAATGCTGGGTCTCAGTGACTCATGTGCCCTGCCAACCAGACAGACAAGGATGAACTCTCCCTAAAGAGACAAGTCAGGACCTGGACACCTGCTTGAGTTCTCTTTCTGACCCTTATTCTCTGCCAAGAGGGCTCAAGACTCTGTCAACACTCTCCAACTCACCAAAGCCAGGCAAGCTGAGGAAAGATGAAACCTACTATTTCCTGGATGTCTCTCAAGGTAGCATTTCTGCTCTCATTTTACAGTTTCATTAGGAGGGGGAAATCCCTTGGGATTAATTAGGGAATCAGTATTTGGCTGGAGAGATAGGCACTAAACCAAAGGAAAGGAATCACTGGGAAAATGTGGGTGTTAGTCTAGATCCAGGATGAGTTCTCCAAACCTGATGTCCTTCTTTAGCTTTACACACTTAGCAAACAGAATCCAACAATGTCCAAACTAGGATCAAGTACAAATAAAATTATCCCAAAAAGGCAGAAGAAAAGTGACATTTAATGGTACAAGGAACTCAAGTATAGAAAAAACAAGAACTACTTTGTCAAAATCACTCCACTGGTGTGTAAGGTATTCTCAAAGGACATTCTACATGACAGTTTCGAAAGGAGAAAAAAATGCTTCTGAAATATCAAAATAACTAAGACCAATTTTGAGTTACTAAGTAAAAATACATACTATTTATAGGGACAGAAACAACTGTCTTTTCACTCCTGGTAAAGGATGCTGCTGATACCGGAAGTTCAAATCACACTTCTTAGCTCCTTTCCACTTATACCTACTGAGCTGAAGAATCTAACAGCTGATATTTGGATAATGATCCTGTGCCCCCCTCCCTTTTTTAAACATACATTTGACCTCAGCTGTCACTTACCTGACTCTGAAAACAGAACTTCTAACAATGGGGTCCTAGAATGTAGTATACAATTTTACAAAGTTTTGACACCAAGAAAGGATTCCCAAACCATAGAAAACAGGAACTACAAACAAGTAATGAGTCAATGAAACATTGCATAACACCATATAGAATAGCTGTAAACAAAGGAAATCAGTTATAATATTCAAAAAACACATTATCATATAGAGGTTATCATTGTGATAAACATTTCAGGTCACCTTCGAACTAAAGGAACTTCAAAACTAAATGACGACCTTCAATGAGGTTAAGAGTTCTGCTGACAATGACTGAACTCCAGAAGGTATAAGAAAGCACAGACTGACTCTGATGACTCAGAAGTGTCATCTTTTGGAAATAAAGGATAGTAACAGGAAAAAAAAATTGATGGTGGATATTTCTATTTTAATGTCACTATGTATATTGGTAGACATTTAAAGAACCAATTTAGAGATAGAAAATTTCCACAATTTGTATTGTGAGTTGCAATGACAATTATCTAAATATTTCACCATTTTTGGTAAAAACTATCCATGAAGATGAAAAGCCAGGCATGATAGTTCATTCCTATAAAAATCCTAGCCCTAGGGAGGTTGAGGCAGGAAGACAGATGAGTTGATGGATAGTCTGAGCTACATAGATTCTTTTCAGAAAAAAGAAAAACAGGAAGGAGAGGGTAGGGTGGGGGTTAAGAAAAATTTCATACTTTATTAATTTGAAAGAAGTCTGTAAGGCTGCGTGACAGCCAGCCTTCTCTTTTTTAAAAGATTTACCTATTTTTTTTTTTTAAAGCTTTATTTACTTCTTATATATGAGTGCTCTGTCTTCATGTATACCAGATGAGAGAATCAGATCCCATTACAGATGGTTGTGAGCCACCATGTGGTTGCTGGGAACTGAACTCGGGACCAATAGAAGAACAGCCAGAGATCTTAAATGCTGAGTAATCTCTTCAACCTCCAAGTCTACCATTTTCAGGTACATTTGTTTGAGTTCTATTACTTTCTCCTTAATTTTTATCAACATCCTGTAATCCCACAAGTTGATAATGATGCTTCATGCTTACCTATGACTCCCACAAACACTATATAACCCTAGCAATGAATTATAAAGCTACGAAGCTGCTAACACTTAATATTACTAGTTAAGTCCCTACTTGAACAATATGTAATTTTCATAAAACAAAATTAGTAAAAATCTTCAAAGTATATATTACACAGTAATTTTAGAGGCAGCTAATGGATTGGTTCACAATTTAATATTATATTAGACACTATAAACAATTTAGATTGTTTTTAACTGCAATTTGCCTAAAATATACATTTTGATATAAAACAATGCCTTATGTGTCTCAGCCACGGTTTAAAGTTATTTGCCATATTATAAGTTGTGAGCAATTTCTCAATTTGCACAATGTTATACTCAATTCAACAATGGCAGAGGAGGCAGAGCAACCCAATATTAGTATTTTTGCTTACTGTTAAAATACTCAAATTATCAGTATCACTCTAACAAAGTTCAAGGCTAGAACATCTCTTCTAACCCAGAGTTAGTGAAAACAGTGACTTTCATTTTATTTATGGTACTAGGGGTTGAACCTGGAGCTTTTCACATGACTGACAAGTGCCCTACTACTGAACTATATTCCTAGCCCCAAGTGAATTCAAATATTATATTTTGGAAAATTATTGTAGGCATCCAAAGTTCTCTAATATTCAACTATTCACATTAAATTAAAAAAAAAAGTATAACAAAAGTTGAAGGGGAAAACAAAATTTATGAAGAATTTGACTCATGAAATTATCATTAATTATCTATAGAATAATCTCTAAGGATATCCTAGCTCTGTTAACAGAATTTTATAATTTGCATAAAAAGGTTATATCAGACTAGATCTTCCAAATAAAACCCAACACAGAGATAGGAGCAGCGGCCCATGCATGGAATTTATTGTGTGCTACTGTTTATAAAATACTTGAATAGTCCTGCACATGCATAATATTTCCAACTTAGACAGAAGACCATACAGGGTGCACTTTCTGGCAAACAAAACAACAGCTGGTTCCGCTGCCTGGTGCTATGAGCTGTATTCCAGGGCATAAAGGAAGCAGGCCACCAAATTAAAGGGAAATACCAAACTACAGTGGCAATCAGTACAGGTCAGCAACTGCAAAATTAGCACATGGTTCCATTTAGTTTAACCAAGCAGTTCTGTAACTATCAAAAGTAAAATTTCGACATGCAGTCTTGACTTTTATGCTTCCACTAACATCTGAAGAGTTGAAGAGAACCATTGCTTCTAGGCTGCATTACTTAGTCAAAAACATTTCCAGACATTTTTAATTTCCTTTGCATTTAAACATAAAAATGATACAAAGCCAGCAGCAAATCACCCTGGTGGTTTTTTAAGCAACTGGAGTACTCACAATAAACTAAAATTTCTCATAATATCTACGTAACCTATACATGTTGTACCTGTACATCATAGGTCTATATATTAAATATTTGCAAAATGAAAACATGCATACACAAAATACATCAAGTTTTACAGACATGATTTGAATTAAAATTTACTTTGACAATGTACAAACTTCTTTTAAAGTACCTTAAATGAGTAATTCTGTAATTCTTCATAATTTTAAAATTTAGGCTTTTTTTTTTTCTCCTTAAATCTCTGGGGTGTAAATCTCAAAAGATACGGGCAAAAAAGAATCTAAATTGGTTTTTGGATTTTGTTCAAGTAATAGTCTTCTTAGAAATAGTTTATGCATTCATAATTGAAAAATACCAAGACTATGTTACAGAATTAGCCACATTTAAGAACTATGACCTGAGGTCAGCATTTTATATAAACACCAACTGGGTTTCTCAGATTTTGTCTACAATTCAAAATACATCTAGTAACCTCAGAAATATATTTTAAGACCATGCTAATCCATCCTTTTAACGACATTTCATGGGGTGGGGGTGGGGAGGGTTCCACGTTAACTCTAAAGATTGCATTTTAAGTCATGGTTGAAAAAAATCTAATTCTACTGAGGGGGAAAACAAAGGAAATGTCATTTGTAAACGTAAATGTGTGAACCACAAGCATAAATGGAGGTGTAGATATCCTCCACTGGAAATTGCCCCAAGCCCCGTGCTCACTGCTCTCCTCTGTGGCAGCCATTACCCAATCTTATAGACAGCACAAGTCCCAGGGCCCTCAAGCCTCCATCCAGGAAGGGGGCAAGGGTCTCAAAAAGCACAATGGTTTCTTCAGAGAGATTATGACATTTATCATCAGCTCGGTCAACCCCTCCAGCTCCTTGAGTGATCTGTCCATTTGGGGCCCAAGACGTGAGAGTCCCTGGGAAGCCGCTGGTCACTGAGCACTATGGTTGCCAGTCCCGTGGTTCTCAGTGGTATGTGCGGTGTTCAGGGAATTGAAACCATCTTGCTGCACAGCATCTTTCCGGGGTGGCATTCTCTCATTGATCCTATCCAAACCCTTTGCCTCTTCAAAACTGCAGATTCTATGTGGTGGAGAGAATCCTCGTATTGCTTAACAAAACGCAAATTTGATAAGTCAGTAATTGTGAAAATAGTTCTGAATTTTCAAAAACAACGAATTTTAAGAAGAAATTACTGTAAATAGCAACATTTAAATTTTACTTTAGTTGAATTCTATCCCCATTTGAGTCTTCCTATTAAAATATGAAACATTTTTTAATCCTAAACAAAACAAGAAGAAAGCTTCATAGATGACAAGTTAGCAAGGTTTTGTTTGCTTCACTTTAAGTAAATCAAAACAAAAACACTAAAATTACCTTTCCCTGCTCACAAAAAAACAACCTACAGGCAATGGCCTCAAGGTATCTGTCTACTTCTACTAAACCAGTTATCTGCTATTACCTCAGACCTAAGATCACATGGTGACCATGATGAAGTAAAGAGGGGGCAAGTGAGGAACTGAAGGAGGACAATCCTCAACACACAAATATGTACCAGAAACTTGGGAGGAAAGGAAATGAAGTAAAATTTAGCAGATAAGAACAATCTGGAAGAACTCTCACCCCAGCAACAGCAGTATAAAATAAAAAGGTGGAAAATGCCTCCCAAGTTAGAACTGTGTTTGGACGATAAGAAAAAAGGATTCATAATTTTACATTTAAAAACATGTTTCCTGGCCAATTAATACAAACTGTATCAAAACCAATGGCAATCCTTCTTGAGTATCAAGGAGCTTTTGGTTTAACTGTTTTGAGACAGGGCTTCACTCCCTACAATTATTATATAGCTTAGCCTGGCCTCAAATTCATGATCCTCCTGACTCAACATTCCTAATGCTAAGATAAACATTCAACACCAAGACAAGCATACACCAATATTTATGGACTCAATATTACTTCATCTGGAAGGATGTAGATTCCATTAACAAAATGTTAGTTAGAAATATCTATATAATTATTTGCAGTCTACCTGCTTAATATATCTAATCCTCAGCACTGTATATAAGCATGAAGCAAACAAATGGCTACGGCCACTAAACAAAGTGTGTAATATCAAGCTAAGTCTTGATACACGTGAATGTAATCTTAACTATAAAACTACAGCCCAAATTGCAAGAAACAACAACAACAAAAATCATTATAGTAATAGTTCCTATACTGGAATGGGCAAAAAATAAACTCATGTGTTTATTTAGTGGAAGGTTTCACTTAGGGGGAAAAATCTGAGTAGCATAAACATACAAAATATGGCTAGATCTCTATTTGCAGGGCTAGTTTAACAATGTCCACTAAAACAGGCAATAATGTAACTGCTACATACACAACACATGCTAAGGAAATCAGCAACAGTGAACTCTAGATTATACTAGAAAAGAGATAAGATATATACATATATATATATATACATATATATATATATCAGCTATTGTGACTTAAATAAAAGAGGAATGTGACTGTTAAACTTGATGAGTTAGCCAGTATGATTCATCTGTGCGAGCTAGGCATAAGACACACCCACAGGATATTCTGACTCCCACCCAGACCACAGATCCCTGCCCAGTGCAAGGACTCTGATCGTACCTTTTTCAGCCTCAATAGCCTCAACTGTGGCTGTACAGAAGTGAGCAGAGGCATGCAAAATGAATGAGAGAGATGAGAAGGGTCATATTGTACAGCAGAAAAGGCAATGATCACTTAATTTATCACAGTATCCCCAAACTACATCATTTAAAATTGAACACACACTATACCCGCATTAGAGAGCCCCATCCAATCCCCCAATTTCTAACACAGCACAATGACATCAGAGCACAGGACATATAGACCTATTGTAAAGACAGACACCTCAGCACCCATGCAAATGTACTCCAGTATTAATTACTCATCTTGAATTTACTGTTTTGATTGTTCTAGAATTTTCCATTGTTTATCAGTGAATTACCATTATAGGAAAATTATGATAATAGCACTGTAGCAGAAAAACAAACAAGAGGATATTTCTTTCACGTCCAATATTAACAACATTCATCACCACTTGGTTCTTTAAGATAAAAACTATAGGAGGTCAGTAACAGATTTCTGTCCCTTCAGTGCAAAGAATAAATGACAAAATCTGGTAGAATTATGATGAAATTTAAGGACCCTGAATTTGTTGTATTAGTCTTAGTATAATTCTCAAGTTCTGTTCTTTAGGGTGAGCCTAAAATGATCAATTTTCTATGCGAAGAACTTGGTGTGAGTTTGCTTTGACGGAGGCTGGCCTTGAACTCCTTACTAAGTGATCATCCTGCATCAGTTTCTAGAGTAGCTGAAGGGCTGTAAGTGTGTATCACTGGTAGGTATCCTGGACCCTACTCTAATGTAGACTGCCTATCTAAACACCTATAACATTATAAAAATTCTATTTATATTCAGTTTATCATGATGATGAATATGCCTAGAAGAGAGAAGCCTGCATTCTTAGGTGAAGAAAGAAAGGCTACTACTGGGCATCTTTTCAAACCTGTACACTAATCAGAAAGGCTTTAAGGGGTGGAACTAACATCTTTCAGGCAATAAATCCTAATTATTTCATAATATGAACATGATATATAAATCATGTGTGAAAAAAAATTTCTTGGTATAACTTGTACTGACACATTTAAAGAACTGAATATTTAGTCATGCATTTTGTAATCAAAGCTGCCTTTTTTGGGTAATGCAAAGTTGGTAGGTCAGAGTATTTGTTGTTCTTCCAGAGAATTCAAGTTCGATTCCCAGCAACCACTTGACATATAACAATCATCGCTAATGCCAGTCCCAGGGGATCTGACGCCCTCTTCTTAACTTGGAGGACACCATTCGTGCACACAGTTCATGCACATATACGCAGGCCAAACACCCATATGAATAAGATAAGTAAAATAAAAATTCAAAAAAATTTAAAGGATACATGTTCATTTATTTCTGGGTTTAAGCCATAAAAAGAATTGACGAAGGGGAACAAGGTCTAAAAATGTAAAGACTAATACTTGCTTGACAATGTTACCCTTTCTGCACCCAAAGTGTGCACACTCAAAAAAAAAAAAAAAAAAAAAAAAAGCCACATTCTTTTTGTTTTGCTTCTTCTACAATAAAGGTAATTACAATACTTATTTCTGAAACATCTTTTTAAGAAACAATATGACTTAGACATTATTTCATCCAAAATAGTTATGAATGGAAGAGCCTTATAAACTAAATTTAAAAAATATAGGTAGTCTTAGCCAGAATGTAAAGTGATTTGGGGATCCAAGAGGTAGGATGAACATTGAATAAAGATTTAGTTTTCCTTAACTGTTAAATCAAATTTTTACTCAGACATATACATTATATGCCCACCATGAAACTCATTCTTGGGGAAAAAAACCCCTAGCATTCTGTATCTGGAAAGAATTTTACAAAATTTGCCCAGGCAGAAAACAGGAACAAATGATCCATTTAAGTGGGCATGGTGGCAATGCCTTTGATCCCAGCACTCAGGCTGGTGGAGCTCTCTGAGTTCCAGGCCAGCCAGGGCTAAATAGAGAGAACTTGTCTCAAATAAACAAACAGAAAATACACAAAATGGAATGAAAAAAGACCCATCTATACTTCTTAGTACACAAACATTCATTAACAGCCCCTAAGAATGTATCTTTCTTCATAAAGTGGAATGAAGAAAATGTCCATCAGAATATGATTTAAGAGTTTGTGATACTAGAAGTGATTATATATGAAACATTCTCCAACTTGTATACAGTAATAAATTAAAATTGATCTCATTAAGAGAATTACTATCTAGTTAATTGTATCAAAAATTTTTAATTCTACTGATAAACTCTCTAAGCTATGAAACTTGACAGTAAGCTATATACTCTGTCAAACTGAGAGGTTTAAAACTGAAATATAAGCATCTGAAGCTTAAATAGTAAACTAGAAAGAAAACATCTGGTAATTGTAAAATTCTATCTCAAAGCCATTACTACACTTCTTCCTTCATTAATTTTCAATTACACAGGTGACAGTGCTAATAAGTGTCAGTATAGCACTGCCTTTAACTATTATGTTCTTCAATACAACAAAGAATAAATGATCAACAGAAAATTGGCATTGTTAAACTAGAAATACCTACATATTTTCCTATATAGGTTGTGTTGTGGTTAGAATTATAAAGTTAATTCCCAATCAAGTTACTATGGGGGAGGGGGGGTATATATAAAACTCCAAAAATCAAACTGCAGCAGACTTATAGTTTTTAAAAACCAAGCCCCTCCACCCAAGAAATAACATGTAAATTAGCTTCAAAGATACTAAAAAGAAGCTGGGCATGGTGGTGCTTGTGCCTTTAATCCCAGCAGTCACAGGGTAGAGGCTGGAGGACTTGTATAAGTGTGACAGCAGTCTGGTCTATGAACTCCATGCCAGCCAAGGCCATATCGTGAGACCCTGAATTAAAAAGCAAAACTAAACCAAAAAAAATTTTAAAGATATTGAAAAGGTACCTTCTATAGTCTGAAAATAGGCTTGAATTCATTTTTATATTACCTCTTAAGTCATATACATTTAACATCAGAGTTTGTATCTATAGAAATTTAAAACATTAATCTCTTAGTAAAACATCTCAAAGATGTAGTTTCTAGATGAGCTTTGTCACTTCTTTTAAAATCAAGTTTTCATATGCTAGGGAAATAACTTCAACCAAATGCTCAAACCATAACATCAAGAGCTATCCCTAGCAAAACTAGGGAGCTCTCCAGTTTCCCAAGTTAGACCCCTCACGCTCAGCTCCTTCCAGTAACTCACTCTATGCTGGGAACAGACAGTCCCTTCAGCAAAGCTGCTGTCTCCCAAACCTTCCCTGCAGCTGAGGGTGGTTTCCAAGTTGAAGGAATGAGCTTCAGGCTGCATGCAAATTAAGAATAAATAGAAGTACCAAGCTGTCAACAAAGCATGTAATTAACAGGTGCTAAGTGTGAAATCTGAAAGCACTGTTTGCCATGGATACAATATAAAACTAATAATATATCCAAGGATAACTGAGAGATGACTGTTAAGTATATTTATTTAAATATGGTATCTTTTAATTTTTTTTCTTTTCTAAACAAAGAATATACTTTTCCTTATTAAAATGATCTTTTACTAGTAACAATTTTTAACTTTTTATTGAATATTTAAGGTTTTGTTAATGTTTTAATTTACATTCATGTAATTTCCTTGGCATTTAAAAGTATTTGTAATAGAAAAATTGAGAGCAAAGAAAATTATAAGGAGCTTTCTTTGAAATCCAAAAATAAAAGAGATCTAGGGATGGGATATATATTCAGTGGTTCAGTAGTGTTCTAGGGTCTATATTCTCAGATCTCTAGAACTATGACAAAAACTGAAAAAATATAAAACAAAAACCAACTAAACAAAAAACCTCATTCACCAGAGAAATCTGAAGTTATATGTAGTTTCTATTCAAAATGAAAGCCACTACTGTACTAGCTGTACTTCTCGTTTGCACCAGTGGTAACAACACATGACAAAATAACATGAACTAAAAATTATGTCTACCAAAAATTAGTTTAATTAAAAAGGATCTGTTTTGGAACCGAGTGAAATAACATTACGAGGGAGTTTGAAATTTATTCAAATACTTCAAAAACTCCTTCTTTTTTTTCCACTTCAAAAGTTTACTAATTACAACACCAATAAGAAACTGTAGGAAAAACAACAGATCTATCACTGCCATTTTAATAAAACAATGGCCTATCAAAGTCACTTTATGGATAGTTTTTTCCACATCACAAATTTTGCATTCTATCCATAAGGGAAAAAAAATTGAGACTGTGTGCTACTGTGTATTGGCTGCAATATTCACACCTCTTTCTTCTATTCAATCTGTAATGGGCTTTCAAAGTTTACCCAGTACTTACACAGATGCTTAAAACAATAAAGTTAGCTTTTTAAAAAAAAACATAAAATATTCAACGAGCCAGATTACAGGAATGCTTTACGTATCATTTTTTTATTTCCATGCAAAATAAAGGCACACTTAATAACACCCTTTCAATTTTGACTTACATGATTTAAATTCAACCCTTTATAACAATAGCTTAATATCTAATGTTACATTCATATTCAGAATGAACCAAGTGCAGCAACAATTGCAGCAAACCTAAAATCAAGGTGCTACAAAGCTGCTTCTACATCAAAAGACAGACAAGTGTCTGACAGAGTAATTTAATTGAACATATATTTACAGACATACAGCTATCCTAAAGAAAGACAGACAGATTTAGGAAAGCAGCTATATCTGCAGAGGAAGGAAACAGCATGTTACAGACAGTCAATTATACATAGAACATTTGACAAACACCACAGAAAACAAACTCTAATCATTTACCAGGGTACAAAACTTGGCATAAATCTCTTGGCAAATGAGTGCATAAAGGAAGTTTGGGGGCCTAAGCAGAATTTTAACTCAAAAAATAAATACTTGAAAATATAAGCATAATCTAATACAATTATGTAAATTTTAAAAGTAAGAAATTTGGAATTACATTTCCATTTTAGTTTTATATATATATTTATATATCCCTGATTCACATTCTTGACTGAGGCTTTTAAAAGAAAGGGGTGCGTTAAACAAATGAATAAATATTTCAGAATTATGACATGAGCTGCTCCCATATCACTTTAGGAAAAGCTGGGAAACTGAGTGGGTTTTTTGCTTGTTTGTTTGGTTTTTTGTTTTGTTTTTCAGTTAAAAGGCAACTCATTCTATCAGTATTATGCCCTGGCCAGGTACTAATCAGATGCCTATCATATAAATACCCTGCTTATGTCAGCTGCTAAGACAGGAACTAAAAAGCAGAAGGAGTTCCCTGCATGCATTATGTGTATTGTTAGCAAAAGAGTGAGGTGTGCCCCAGTCCATCTGAGGCACAGCAAGTTGCATAACATCATTACCACTTTGCAAGGTCTGCCGTCCTCCAGCCAACACTCCACTAGGCAACATCCCTGTGGGAGTCAGGCCCTTGAGTGTCAGCACGCTTTCACTCTCCTCCCTAGAGCAGAGAAATTTAACAAGTATAAGAAAGATTAGTAGTTCAGAGGTACAGCATTTGCCTAGTATGTACAGTGCACTGGCCTTGATCCCCAAAATTTCAAAAAGCAAAAAGGAACAAAATAAAAATCTATCAATAAGTATTTACTTTAAAAGAGGAACTATGGGTCAGATGTAATCCATGTATATAATTTATTACATTCATTGTTATTAACATATTTCCCTCAATTCCAAGATACTTACTTTCCCATATTCTAAATGTTTCATTTAGGAGGGCAGACATATTATAACTGAAGCACACATTGCTTTCCCGAAACCTCGTCTTCCTAAATTTTAACCCCAAGAAGGTTAACTTCTCCTCTCACAAAACAGACATGGGATTGTATGGATGAGAAAATTCACCGGGAATCTTACCCCGATCTGATTTTCAAGGTACAAATTCGGTGCTTTCACTGCAAGATTAAATTTCAGTAGCAGACTGCATGCTTAGTATATTTTAGGTCCTGGGTTTGATACCAGCACCACAATACAAAACATAAGCAAGCAAACAAAACACCACCAGCTTCAAATGAACTTCTATTCCCTTCAACAGTATACAACCCTAAAACTAGTTTCAATATAGAAAGAAAAACAGTTGCTTAGGTATCAACCAGAACAATGCTCATAAAATACAATGAAATAGTTTTTGCAAACAATCAGGAAAAATGTATGAGTACCTGAGAACAGAGAAGACTCTTGCCATTTTGCCAATCGCTCTGATCTTGTTTCTTATGATTTCTTTCCGGGCTGCAGCTGAACCTACTTTCAATGGAATAAATAGAAAAAAGGCTCAAGTTTAGGGAACTCAAGCATTATTTTATTATTCTTCTAGCCTATTCCAGACTCATCTAAATCAATACCACGTCTCCTACTACCAGCTCACATGGAGATGAGATGAACTCATGCCAGAAAGTTTCTTAGTCCCTCAATGATTAGCCCAACACTAGTCAAATATTGAGGACTGATAAGAACAACTCACAAACATTAATTATCTTACACCACTGACTAATCAGGAGAGAAGTAAAATGGGGTAGGGGTGGGGAGACTTGAGCCCAACTTGGGATAGAAAACAAAGGACAAAAGAATAGAAACAATCCTATGATTTTTAATTTTCATGGGAGCTTATGGCATGCAGACTAAGACAAATGGAAGGCTTCTGTTCATCACAAAAGCCTTTAACATGCACACTAGAAATATGTCATATTATAAAAGAATAAGCTTCTTTACTCTTAAGTTAATCTACAAAAAAATGTACAAAGGTAACAATAATTACAAAGGTGATCACAAAGTAGGGACCACAGCAGTATTTTAGAAACAATGATTATCTCTTAGTTTCACGGACTAGCTGTCCTTTAAACCATGCAAGCTTTAATAACCATAGGCAATATGAGATAAACAGTAAGAAAAGACTCCCTTGAAAAGCTTGCTAAAGAATACAACAAAAGAACTGGCTCCTTGGCTGGATAGACTCAAAGGATCACTCTTCCTTCCCTTGGTCTCCAGCAAGAACAATGATCTCAGTCCTTGTTACCACATATATAGCAACTAGAGTTACTCTGGAGCAGAGTGTGTTTCCTTACACCTGTGCTTCAACACGATGAAAACACGCATATGGAAGCACCATTGTTGAGGAGAAGGTCAAGGAAAGGCCAAGATGCTAGAGCAAAATAAACCTTAGGTACACAGAGGTCTGATCAGAAGTCTTGTTGTAGGTGACAGAATTTCATTTAAAATTCAAACAGACTACAAATACATATAATTAAAAACTAAGATGATGACTAGAAACTAATTAAAATGAAAACAGAAAAAAAAGCCCAAGTTCAGGGATGAAAACAGCATGTATTTAGAGAGCAGGGCTCCAGTTACCTTATTTGTTATTCTCTAAAAGATAATATAGAGAGCACTGAAGCTCCACGCCCAAAACATTACAGCATCAAAGATGTGTTCTTCAGATTAACTAAAAAGGTTAAGTATCAAAGAATATCAGAATCTGAAGACACATTGGGTATATTTCCTTATTTTACAGACAAAAACGAAAACAAATGAAAAAAAGAAAAAAGTAAAAAAACAAAAACAAAAAAGCAAACCCTTGAGTTTATTAAATAACTCATCCAAGGAAAATTTGATTTTCTTCTAATAAATTAATAGATTTTATTTTTAAATTGGCAGAAGTTTTAAAAGAGTTTGATTTGTATAAGGAGTAGTAGGTTAAGTTGGATGGCTATAACAATATACATTTGTCTTTTCAGCCTTAATTTATATATTTATAAAACCAAATGATATGAAAACTATACTGAATTCAAATTAAAAATTTTAAGGAATATAAACACACTGTACAAATAAGGATTTAAAATCAGTCTACAAACACATCATGCACCATATTAAAATAAATGTCCACTTTAAAAGTACTTTGGGAAATAAGACAATCAAACACCCCTAATCATGCAGGAAAAAGTACAAAACATTACAAATAAGCAAAAGAATGAAATTTTAAAACAAGAGGAATGAAAAGAGGGAAAACTATTTCCATGCACAGAAAGACAGATGTCTTGGAATATGACTTCTAAAACATCAAATACTAACTCACAAAAGTGTCAGGCTAAATTTGCACAAGGCCCAAAAAGACTCTCAAAATGTTAGTCAATGAATGTGCCAACTTACATGGACATGAAGTAACATATAAAGTCATATTTCAAAACAATGTTACTCTGTCTGGTCTGTACCTTTTTTATTGCCATATATGAGCCGTTCTTCAGATGGAGAGTCCAGAAAAAAGGAAGTGAATGATGGAGAAAAGGTGGTTGAGACAAATAAAAAGATAGAAATTTAACTTGGCAGTGGTACTGAAGGATGAATGTAGAAAGAAAGGGAGAAAAAAATGAAGGCCCTCATATTTGAAATTTTGAAAAATGTAGTACTGTAGAATTTGGTGAATAAAAGACAGATGTTATAGGGTAGAACTCTAAAGCAAAGATTTCTTAAAAGATATGTGTTCAGAAAGAAATTATGAATAGAGTGATTATAATTTTTGATGAAAATAGACATAATTAGGGACAGGAAAAAAAAAAAAACATGAAAACACATAAGACCGATAAAAGACTGTGCGAACAACCACACATTTATAGGCATAACCCTAAGGAAATATGCAACCCATGAAAGTATGTTAAGTGAAAAGCAATGACACAAATAAGATACAAACTCATGTGGTTCTTCAAGGACACCAACATATGCAAAATCTGTAGCATATACAGGAAATGTAGGTAACTTTTCTCAGTGAAAAGCCTCAACCACTCCCAGTTTAAAAAAAAAAAAAAAAAAAAAAAAAAGAGTTGAGTCTCCCACATTCCATGACAAGATGACATGATTTCTTGAATCTGAATTGTGGAATGTTTGCATATATTCAAATTTAACAATGTGCAGTTTGTTACAATCCAATCTGGGAAACTGAGTGACATCTTTTTGTAAAAATGCTTCAAACCAAGTAAATAGCTTTAAGAGTAGGCAGTAGAGGTGGCTTGAGTTTTCCAGATCTTACATTCTAATGCTAAGATACAAGATTATACTTATAGGCACTAGGTTTAACTTAGTGACACTATAACACATAGAAGATGTATTTCTTTTACCAAAACTGAAGACAAAAGTATCTGAAAGAAATGTATGCATTCTAAAATCATAGAAATTAGTGTTCAGAAATTTGTTCATGATTAACAGCTCTACAAAGGATGCTACACATTTTTATGCAATGTTTATGCAGATTTATCTTGGGGAAAAAAAAAAAAACCAAACCACCCACACAAGCATTAAACAAACAACACAGAGTACCAAAGAGCCATCAATAAGAGTCTTAATCTACTTTAACAGATCTCAAAAGTGAATTTATACAACATACTCTTTGCTTCCTGCTACAGGAAAATCTCTAAATGGACTTACTCCCTTTTTCTACAGAAAACCTGAACACTCATTCAACCTCTGTAGCAAACTCCAATCTACCAAGTTTTCTTTCTAAAGTCAACTTTTTCCCCATATCCATAGGCTGGTTTAACTGAAGTGCAGGAAAAGAGAAAGAAAAGAGAGAAGTCGTGTCATCATGGTGAAAGCAAAGTAGAAAGGAAGCATGGAGGCATGGGGAGGGGAGGGCTTCCAGTAGTTCTTTTCTGGATCCTATGCTGAACTTTAGTGTCCATCCTAACACCCTCCGCTCTCCTCCACTCTTTTAATGCTTTCCTCCCAAACGACCCCCATTCCCCTATGTAAACTTCTGCACTCATATTTTTATATCCTCTTCAGAATCTCTGATACTAATACTTGGTTAGTGAAAGGGTGAAAAAAGGAGGAGCAAATGCACTTGTGATGCTGACAATGAAGGGAGATGTACTTTTAGAATACAAAAGAGAACTCAGTGTATTTCCCCACAGAAACAATGTCATAAATGGTGCAGAAAACTGTAAAAGTTAATTGAAAATAAAATGTCATCTTTTCTGTTCTCTCAATTTATAAAGGAGAAGATGAAAAAAAATTGGGTGCTTTTCCAAGACTGCATAGCTATGAATGAAAGTGAAAGATACCACTAAACCATTATCTTTTTCATCAAGTAATACTGCCTCTTTAATAATAAAATTTAATTCATCCCTGGAATGCAAGAATAATACAACAAATAAATAAACTGGCATGATTTATATCTTATGATAGAAAAAACATTAAGATAAATACAAGCTCTTTAAAAGAAATATATATTCTAATACTTCTATGCTTTAGGCAGCTGATAACTTATGTGTTCCTTTCCCTGTTTGTTTTGAACAGTTAATAAAACCTTTGTATATTCCTTCTTAAATCTTTAAATATTAATTATATTTTCTTCATCGTATAAATTATAGGTACTCAAACCAAGTACTAAATTAGCCTTAACTATAAAACCTTTTTTCTTATTACAAGAAACTAAGCTATTATTACTCTTACTTAATATGCTATTGGCAACACTAACAACATTGAAAGTATACAACAGCAAAAGTTAGGAAACACTACCAGCCTAATGCAAATGACTGGTTTTTAGAAGTTATATATAAAAACACAAGTTAAATTACCATGTGAAAAAATTCTACCAATATTACTAGATATAATACAAACCTTTAAAACAATAATGAGTTCCTGAATACAAAGATGTTAATTATAGCAGCTGAGTAGTAATGAGAATTAAAATAAAAAAATACTAGTTTCAATTTAACTTTGTAAGTGTCAAAAAATTAATTTTAACTGAAGTAATTATAAATTCAGTGGAGTAAATTTCAGTAAATGTACTAATTATGTAAATCTTTAGTTTTAAAGCTAAATATTATTTTCAAAATACTAGACTCATATAGTTAACATAAACTAATTAAAACATCCATTGAAAATTTCAGCCAATGTGACAAATTGCCAGAAAACTTAAACTGAAAAACATACAAGGCATGTGTCAAGAGTTATTTCAATCATCATCTCAATATTATCTCATACCTGCAACATGAACAGTTATTATTATACTCAAATTGATGAGGGAAGAATAAATCCAAAAGTGTAAACAATTTGCCTGAAGCCTCAAAGCCACTCATAAGGAATTAGAATCTGAACCTAGTGATACAGTGATACGGAAATTACAACTACTTATATTTTTAAGGGAAAAATAAGCATGTATGATGAAATATTTTAAAATAGAAACTCAGGAGGAAAAAAAAATGTTTCTTATCTAACCCCTCCCCAAAAAAATCTAACATAAATTTGCTTTTAAGTTATTAATAAAGGTACAGTAATAAGAGAACACAATAGAAAAAGCCAAGGAAGATGGCACATGCCTATAATCCCAATGATTAGGAAATAGAAGGTTAGGAGTTCAAGGTCATCAATTACAGGTTGGGTTTTGAGGCAGCCTGAAGTATGTAAGACACTGTTTCAAAAATTTTTTTAAAAAAGTGTGTAGAGGGGAATAGAAAGGGAATAAAAGGCAATATTAATATTAATATTATATCATATATAATAATATATATGATATAATATATCATATATAATAATATAATCATATATTAATAATATATAATCATAATATTAAGAGTTAATATGTTAACTCTTACTAATATGTAGATAATAATTAGCACAACGAAGAATCTCAGTGCTGACTACCATATAAATTTAGTACACTACAGAAAGTATACAAAGAGTAAGAATAAGGAATATAACATTTTTCAGTTTTTAAGCTATTTTATCTTTATATTTACTGTTAAATTTTAAGTAGCTTTAAATTTTTAAGTAAGAATTTCAAAACATAAAACCCAATAATTTGTAATGGTATTCCTTTATGCATACATAAATATGTATAAAGACACACAATGTTGGCTCATGTTAAGAGCTAATAACCACATATAACCTTGTTTCTATAGAAAAAGAAAGCAAACTTCCAAAATTTTTAGCAAATCAGCAAGGGGTCTTTTAGGACATAAGTACACCATGGTGAGAACAACCTACATTTATAAAGAAGTGACTAGGAGTTCAGAGATGTTTCAGATGAACCATGAAAACTGTACTAAATGCTGTCTTCAAACAGTCACGTCTGTATTCATCAAGAGCCACGCCCTTTTAACAACTCTCTTTTTTCTTGTTTCTGCTCTTTCTTCCAAACTTCCCCTTTTCTAAAAGTCCCACACCACTACAAAAAACAAAACAAACAAAAAAACCACCACCAACAAAAAAACCCCACCTAAATTATTCTCAAAACTTAAAGTGTGTGTGTGTTTGCAGGCGTACATGCTGAAGTGAGGGGGTAGGTAAATTCTCATTTATCAAATAGGATAGCCATGGGAAAGCAATGAATTTTTGGGGGGGGGGGGGATACAGAGTGTACTGAGACTCAGCAGTTAAAGAGGTATCATTTCATAATAGAAATAGTAAAATGAGTATTCATACCATCAAACTGGTCTTCGCCTTCTGTCATTAGTTCATCATCAGAACAAATACTCAGAACATTTACCAACATTTCTGTCACTATTCAAAAAGAAAAGAGAGTATGTTAGATGCCAACATACAATTGCCCACACATATGCACAGCAATAATTCAATACCTCGTGATAGCAGGGATGATAAAGTTTTAAAAACTAAAAACCTTTAAAATGAAAGCAATTTAACAGATAAGAACTCTGAGAAACTGAGATTAAAAGACACCAAAAGTCTGCTAAGAAATATAAGAGTTTCAATACATAACATCTGAGACACTTCAGTTTTCCATTTTATGAAGAAGTTACCAAAACTATGATCTCATAGGTAAATGAGGTCCATAAATAAAAGTTCACAGATAATGTCAGTTGATTTTTTTTTTTTTAACATGGATGCCAAAATAATGCAGCAGACACAGAATGGTTTTCAAACTTGCATGTCTACTGAAAAGGAACAAGTCAGACCCCTCCCTGCCCATAGTACGCTAACATGAAAACTAACTCAGGATGGAATGAAAGGGCTGAAACTATAAAACACTTAGGAAAAAAATGAAGGTAAATATTTACAAATTAGGTAATTAATTCTTAAGAATTAGATGAAATTTCATCAAAATCACACACCTCTGAAACAAGCACAAAAACATGTGCCAATGCTGTACACATAGCACTGAAGCAGACCTGCTTCATCTCAGGTTTGGCTCTAGCTTGGGCAACATAAAAAGATCCCATTTCAAAGACAAAGTAAAAATTATGTTTCCAAAACTATCAAACCACCACAGAACTTTCGACCAAAAATTTATCCAGTCTACAAGAAATGCAGAGATGGGATGGAACAGAGTCTAGGGAATGGCCAACCAATAACCAGCCCAACTTGAGACTCATCCCATGGTCAAGCACCAATCCCTGACACTATTAATAATATTTTGTTATGCTTGCAGAGAGGATTCTAGCATGGCTGTCCACTGAGAGGGCTCCACCCAGCAGATGACTCCGACAGATGCAGAGATCCACAGCCAAACAGTGGATGAAGACTGGAGACTCTTATGGAAGAGTTGGGGGAAGCACTGTGGGCCCCAAAGGAGATAGGAACTCCACAGAAAGACCAACAGAGTCAACTAACCTGGACCCTTGGGGTGCTCAAGAAACTGAACCACCAAGCAAAGAACATACACAGACTGGACCTAGCTTCCACCCCCTCCCACCCCACCCCCCAGCAGATGTGCAGCTTGGTCTTCATGTGGGTCCTGAACAACTGGAGGAGCTATCCCAAAAGCTATGCCTGGCCACGGGATATGTTCTTCTAGCTGGGCTGCCTTGTCTGGCCTAAGTGGGAAAGGATAGCCCTGCAGAGACTGTGCCAGGGTTGGGGGATACACAGGAGGTGCTTCCACCCTCTCAGAGGAGAAGGGGAGGGGAGGGGGAAAGGACTGTGTGTGTGTGGGGTGACCAGTAGGGAGGCAGTGAGTGGGATGTAAAGTCCATAAATAAAAATTAAAATATAAATAAATCAACCAAAAAAATACAAAAACAAAAACTACTATCATCAAAGTAAAATGCCACTCAAAGAATGGGGAAAAATATTTGCAAATCATTTACCTAAAAAGAGATTTACATCTAGAATATGTACACACATATATTATGCACATATAAATACATATAAAACATAATTATGAATAAACAAAAGGTAGTATAGCCATACAATACAATATAGTACTATTCAGTCATAGAAAAAAATGATGTCCAGATTCACTTTTCAATATGGATAGATCTTTAAAATGTTACAGAAGCCAGGAGTGATGGCACACTGGCCTATAATCACATTTATAGGGCCAAGGCACAAGGATCACAAGTTTCATGCCAGCCTGAGCAACATAATAAGACCTAGTGTCAAAAAACAGAAACCAGAAACAGGACAAAGAAGAGAGCTCAACCTATAAAGTTTTCTGTCCAAGCATGAGGATCTGAGTTCAATGCCCAATACCACATAAAAAGCTGGACATACCAGAAGTGGTGCCACCTGCCTTTAATCCCAGTACCTAGGAGGCAAAAACAGACAGACCTCTCTGTGTTTAAGACTAGCTTGGTCCACATGAGTTCCAAGATGGCTACAGAGTAAGACCGTGTCTCTATAAATAAATGAATCAAGGTGGGCATGGTGCTATGGATTTGTAATCCCAGAACTAGAAAGATAGAGCCAGCTAAATTTTTTTGCTGCTCCCCAGGTCAGTGAAAGACACTATTTCAAAAATCAATGTAGAAGACACCTGAGGATGAATGACACCCAAGTCTGTCCTCTGGCTTCCACAAGTCTGTGCAAACATTGGCACCTACACATATTTGTACCAGCTTATAGATGAACATGTACACAAAAACAAAACAGAAATGGGTGGAGGGGTTGGAAAGAAATATATAGATAAAACAAGCTACTACATATTATATACCTTCCATTTATATGAAATGTCTGTAACAGGCAAATCTATTAAGACCATACATTAGGAGTTGCATACAGCTGACAATGAGTGTTAAGAGGAACAGATAAGAGTGACCACTAATGCTGGCTTTGGCAGCACACACACTAAAACTTTAATACCACAGAGATTAACATGGCGCCCTGGACAATGATGACTTATACATTTTTGAAGTGTCCTAAAAACATTTAAAAAAAAAACAAAAAACAAAAAGACCACTAAATGAGGATGGATGGCATGCACACACATCAGTAATCTAGGGAGAATGAGGTAAGAGGGCCATGAATTCAGGGATGTTTATGCTAAACAGGATGAGGTACATAGACAGAACCTAATTCTAACAGATCTCTTCAGTTCAAGGCCAGCCAAATCTACAGAACTGGTTCCAGGACAGGGAAAACTACACAGAGAACCTTTATCGTGGGGAAAACAAACAAACAAACAAACAAGTGTAGGCTACATCCAGCTCCATTTTTTTTTTTCAATGAAATTGCAAAGCAGTTTTGAAAACAGAGGAGATGGGTCAGAACTAGAATCCTGTACTTTGGAGGCTGAAGACAAGAAGAGGACTGCCACGAGTCTCACTCTTATAGCCCTGGATGACCTCAAGTGTACAATGTGGCTTTAAATTTGCAGCAACACTTCTGCTTAGGCTCCTGAGTGCAGGCATTACAGGAACAAACCCCTACGCCCAGCTTTACTAACCTTCTGTTTTCTTTTTTAAGTTTTAAAAAACCTAATCTTGGGGCTGGAGAGATGGCTCAGTGCTTAAGAGCACTGACTGCTCTTCACTCTTCAAAAGGTCCTGAGTTCAATTCCCAGTAACCGCATGGTGGCTCACAACCATCTGTAATTTCTAGTGTGTGTCTGAAGACAGCTGCGGTGTACTCATATAAATAAAAAATAAATAAATCTTTAAAAAAAAACAACCCATAATTTCACTATTATTGTGTATATGATACATGTAGAAGGCACCTATGTGCCACAGCCTTGGCACTTTATGTAGCGGTCAGGGAAAACTTTAGGGTATTGATTCTCTTCTTCCCACTGTGAGTTTGCGGGATTAAGCTCAGAGGTCAGGTTTTCATGGCAAGTACTTCTGCCAGCTGGAAACATCTTACTGACAGTACCAACCTTTTGAGATTTACTTTCTTATACTTTACAGGAGAACCACAGGAAAAAATGTTCATAAAATTATAGTATTTCCACACCTTACAAGAGACTGTTGTTTGTCGAAGACAGGTTATTCTTGGAAACCCAAGGTGTTGGTTTTTCCCTTGAGCTCCATTTACAAGTAGATGTGAGCTACCTGACACAGTTGCTGGGAAATGAATTTGGGTCTTCTGGAAAAACAGTTCATGCTCTTAACTAATGAGCCATCCATCCATCCACCCAGGTCTAAGGAACAGAGAGTACTGTATATAACCCAAGCTGGCCTCAAACTCCTTACTGCCTCTACCCTCTTACTCACCCTGCTTATGCTTTAAAAATGTTCTGTCACACACAGCTAAACATTTCCAAAACCTTACAAAATTATATGATGCATTAGAGTAGCAAAAGAACTACCAAAGTCTGGCAAGATGGCTCTGTGGGTTGGGGTGCTTTCTGCCAAGCCTGGTGACCCAAGTTCTATCCCAGAGACCAACATGGTAGAAGAAAACTGATTCTCACACATTTTCCTTTGGCCTCATGTGTGCATGACACATGTGCAAGTGTGTGCGTGAACGTGTGTGCATGCTCGTGTACATGCATGCACATGCTCGTGCTCGCGCGTGTGAACACACACAAACACATAATGTAATTTTTAAAAAACTTAATAGAAAGGAACTAAAGATCATCTGGTAACAATCAAATGTAGGAATTATCAACAGTAGTCTGCTACTCGCCATCCTCTCTTCACTTACAGCAGACAAATAGAAGTCAACTTAAATTTTCTGATCTCTCAACAAGAAACACAATATAAATTAATAAATATACTTATAAGCTGTGATCTCTATTTGTTTAACAAACACTCATACCAAAAACATGCAATATTATGAAACAGTACAGGGAGGTATAAGGTAACCAAATTAGAATGTACAAATTAACCCCTTTCCTCTCTGCTTTATTCTGACCCCCATACTCCACCCTCAATTAAAAGTAACTGAGCTGCATCTAGCCCAGAGACAACAAAGTGACCAACACGAATTCTTAAATTCCCTTTAGCATGATGATGCTATGATTAAACTATTTCTCATATCCTAAAGATAGAAGGTTGTAAGTGTAATGCATCCCTTTCACCTAAGCCCTTAACTAGTCGTCTTCTCAAATGCTCACATGGGTAATTCTATCTCCATATAAACTTAACATCAGACCTACTGAGTAAATGAAGAGTAAAGGCAATCTACTGAAACTCTAACATAACATAAACAATGTAATTATTAACGCTGAATTTTAGAACCCAAGACTACCCTAGCAGAAGTAACATATTTTGTAACATGGAAGAGGTGTGAAAAAATAGAGGGGATATAGAACAAAATGTTTTATAAGTCTATCTGAATTCTCACACTGTCAATTTGACACATAAAATCTGATTCACTGCCCTGTTTAGAAAGAAGAAAAATAGGGAGGAAGAAAGAGAATGAACACTATTGTGAAAAGAGCAACAAAATCCTAAGAATTCTATACTACTAGGAAAAATATTCTTAAACAGCGTTATCTCTTTAAAAGCCCAATGATTAGTTCTCAAAGGTAAAAATTCTAATGGTTATTTCTCAACATTTGTCAGAAAGCATCATTTCTTCTTTAAAAAAGCCTATTTTTTAATATAGAATTGTTAGGTGAGAAGAACCTGGAATTCTCTACTCCACTAAGAATACTGCCAAAATGACAGCTACTAAATTCTCCCATAAACTGCTGTGAAATCTCCACAGATGGTATTAGAATATAGAAGTGTTCATTCTAAAGCAAAGCTAACCCTCCATAAAAGATTACGCTTAACTCAAAATGAAAGAAAATCCAACAGCTGAAGACAACATCAGGCTATTTATAATCCTCTCCCAGTATCCCAGACATCCTCACTCATGGGGGCTGTAGACATCGAACCAAACTATCTTCCAGGCTGTCATACCCACACCCACAGACACAAGTATAGCTGTAAGCACAGTAGAACCAGGCTGCAATTTCTTCTAGCAACTATGTATCTGTGATAGTAAACTGGAATAAATCTAAAAGAAATTGTTATTTTGTAAAAACAAAAAACAAAAAGAAAAAAACAAAAACAAAAACAAAACTCATACCTTTTTCTCCAACAAATGGTAAAGACCATGTAAAGACATCCATAAAATTGGGCAACCAGTAAGGATGTGGAGAACAATTAAACTGTCGAATGTTCATCACATTATTTTCATACTTTAGTACAGCAGCTGCAAGGAAGTTGAACATCAGTATAACAAACTATCTTGAGCCTGAAGAGCATCAAATACATAGAACACAGTAACTGCTTATGAGGAGGGAGGTACAGAGACAAGTAGGATCCAAGTTAGATAATGGGAAACAGGAATGAATTCTTTTTGCAATGACACACATTATTTTTCTCTTGTAGACTGGGTCTCACTTACAGCCCTGTCTGGCCTGGAACTCACTATGTAGACCAGTCAGCCTCGACTCATAGAGATCCACTTGCCTAGACCTCTGCCTCCTGCATGCTGAGAGTAAAGACATGTGCCACCACGCCCTGTCTAAAATATGTAAAATGCTTAATAATTATTAATAAAATTTTCAGACTCCTTTCAGAATGCTTGGATGAACATGTGTTGTTATTAAATGCAAAATTGTGAATATCAATTTTTATGGAAAACACAGAATGACAACGGGCAATTTTCTAGTTTTTCTAAAACTCACAAAGTTGAGAAATTAAAGATCCTTTCAACTGTAGGCAATCTAGTAAGAACAGCTAAATTCAATAAAACAAACTCATCAATTTAGAAATTATGAGTGTATAAATGTGTTTCTTACACTTGATATATGAAATCAGATGAACTATTTCAAAGGAGTATTTTACTTTATTTAGGGAAAAAATAATTTATTAAAATAACCAGAAGAGAATAATAGTATAACTAAACAATCCCAGAATACATATTCACCTCAATTTTAGATATTTTTCTAATATCCCAATACAATGAGATGGCCATTACCTACATAAGTTTCAGGTACTGGTTATACTACTTTATGGAACATAGAATTAGAAGGGATATATTCAAAACTGAAGTACAGCATGTATTGGCTATGCAATTCATTACTATTTAACTAATCTGTTCATTTATGAAATGAAATAAAAATGTCCACCCTGTCTCCTAACTTTTAAAGTTAAACATCAGAGAATGTGTTCCATATGAAACCATTAAAAAAGTGTAAAATATTTTATAAATATGTGATTTTTTTCAACATAGAAATAAAGGTTTACTCTGGCTCATAATTGTGAGATTTCAGTTCATGATTAATTTGCCTAGTCTTTGGATCTCAGATGCATTAATACATCATGGCAGGGAAGTATGTCACAAAAGCCTGTTAACCTTATGATAAGGTGGATTATCCTCCTCTCCCTTTTATTTAACAAAAAAGCACTGAAATGGAGACACTAAATCCTACATTTGAAACTCTAGTTAGCATAGAGCCAAAAGCAACCCTGTTCTGTGTTACCATTTACTAACTCACAAATACGATTGTTTCCCCGTATACAACAACTCACATGTTAAACAAAAACATCTTAAGGATAGTCTCAGATATTACGGGGCTGATACCAACCTTTCAGACTTTTTATTTAAAGAAGAAAAGAAAAAAAAAAATACAAAATCAGGAAATTGCCTTTTGGGTGAGACTGAAACATCACAAATATACCCATTCTATATAAATACTCAAATCATCAACATCATTTATGCACAAATCAGATCTACTGAGACATTTGATTCTGACAGAGCATTTAGTGGTTTGAAAAATAAAAACTGATTTCCTTAGCCTCCTAAGTCAAACTGACAACGGATAAGCAGTTAGGCAGCAATCAAGTTAACAGTGAATACTTGCTCCTTTTACATTTAAGAGAAAACACACCTGAAGAGTTTGGGTACTGGCAGACATGTGTACCAATCAACTTTGTTCTTGATAAGCTTAGAAATGGTTCTTGTAAAAAATGAAGCCATATTTCATTGAGTAATTATATATTCTTATAGCATATTCTATATGAAAATTATCTAGTATGCTGTTTGATCCCAGATTAATATCTGAATCTTTTAACTCTCATCTACCATCATCAAAAACTCTTTCAAACCATGACCCACATTTAGCAATGACCTCATTGCTTTTTAACAACTTAACCTTCTGTTTTTTTTCTCCCGGGACATCTAATCTAGTCTGACCCTGAAGCTATGATTTCAACTGAATTCTAGACATGTCGAGACAGAATAGAAGCTGGCCTCTTAATTTCCTCCTTGGAAGACATGAACTACGTAAAGCCCATCTCATCTTCCATGTCCCTGGAACACAGCTAACTAGATTACGAACCTGAAGCATTTTCAATCAGTAAATTATGTTCAGAATAAAATGAAATCCAATCTTTATAGTCAGATCAAATTAGGAGAAAGGGGAGAAGGGAGAAATAAGTTCCTAGAATAGGAGGTAAAGAAAAGGGTATGAGGGAAAGGTTAAAAGCAAATAAAAGAAAGAGAAGGGTATCTCTAAAAGTAGACCAACGGGGATTATTTAAAAAAACAAAAATAAAAACCCTCAAATCTTGCAGAGGTAATTTAACACTACAGAAAGGAAGGGGAAAAAACAGGAAGAGATCCTGTATTGGTGAACATAAAACAAACAACATGACCAAATAAACAAGTAAATGATGCAAATGAAATGGTAAGAGCAGCGACTCCACACAGACATGAAAACATTCTCTCAGTTATACAGGAAGATTTAAGAGAGGGGCTTAGGAAACTCATCAGTAGTAGTACTTGATTCAAAATCATCTCTGGCCATGCTTAACTCAAAGCATTTTTAGAAACAGCTTTATGAGCAACAAGTTGTAGAGTAGGCTGCATACAACTTGAGTGCACACTTTGAGTTTTATTTCTTTTTCTCTCCCCTCCCTTATATCTTAGTTTTTTAAAAGATTTGGACAATTTCAAACAATGCCCCAAATTATTTTTAAAGTAAATTAAAAGGCCAAGTTGTCTATACAGGTTTTTTAATCAACAACATCTTACCTTTATTATTGTAGACATCTAAGTAATTAGGTGCCGAAAAAATTGTTATTAATGAAGGAAACCCTGTAGTTTGACTTTTTCTGTACATTCTATAGCTGCAAAACAAATAGCTTAATATGCATCGTAAAGCATCAATCATGATTACTAAGTTTGATTTGTATTTAAGTATAATTTTGGGCTAGGGAAACAGAATTCTTACCCTGCATCTTGAGCTTCATGAGCTCTAATAATCGATAACAAATTATTGTTTTGCAAAAATTCACACACTGCTGGATAGCTGTAGGGGAAAAGAGTAAATTAAGTAAAATAATTCTTTTCATATGAAGCATAAACTTGTTATATTATAAAAATGTGATTAATCTTAGATGTTTTTCCTTACTTATAAAAATAAGAACATCCTCGAACTGTGTTATGACTAAAATGTTCTTGTGATTTTTCATTCCCAAAGTCTTCAGAAGGATCAGACCATAGCAAGTCACACATTGGTCCAAATGCAGGTGGCTCTTTAAATCTATCTAACTGTGAAATAAAAGACATAAAGAAATAACTTCTCAAGTAAAGACAAAATGCACATTAGAAAGTGATCCCAACTTTGAGTACAGTCTGTACTACATTGTTCTAAATGATCGAGAGCTATTTCCTTGAATCAGTTTATTAACCAGTATATAAATTTTTATCATTATCTAATCTCATCAGTGACAATAAATTTGAGGCTTTTAAAAACTCTCTAATCAAAAATATTGTTAACAGGAACCAATTTCAGAAGATGGTTATACTCACTCTCCTAATATCATCCAGTGTGTGTATTTCTGGTGAAAGTCCACCATGAACACAAAGAAATTGTTGGTTTAGAAGTGCAGCAAGAGGCAAGCTGTCAAAAGCCTCCATACAAGCTTCATAGACTCTTTCTGAATATTTAATTTTACCTACAAAAAGAAAAATATTAGCATTTGAAAATTCTTAGCTATTTTAAATTTGTTTTTACGTTTATTCAGTTGTGTATATATGTGTGGACACACAAGTGTGTGACATATATATGAAAATTAAAGAACAATTTGCAAGATTCAATTCTCTCTTTCTACAACATGGGCTTGGACTATCAAACTCAGATTATCAGGCTTGGTGGCAAGTGTTTTTATCTGCTGAGCCATCTCACAAGCCCAGTTATTCTTTAAATATACACCAATAATGGATTTTTCTTACTCTCTTCAGAATAGTTTATACTTATCTTTTTTTTAGTGAGTTTTGAATAGCTAGTTTCAATTGTTATAGGGAAATCTTCTAAACTTACTGTAGCCAAAGCAAGGAAACACAGAAAACACCAGAGTGGTAGTCATCAGTTAGTCTAAGTTGGGAATGGGGGAAACACACACACACACACACACACACACACACACACACACCACCACCACCACCACCACCCCCACCCTAAAAGCACACCAAAAATGAATTTATGGCACAAGAAAACTTCTGTATCACAAATACAGTAATGGGCACTACTATACAATTGTTAAAATTCACAGAAATACAACATCACTAAGTTTACTGTTCTCTATCCTAAGAATCAACAGAAATCCACAAAGATATCAGTCTCACAAAGATAAATATTTGCTCTCTCTAAACTCATTTTGGATATATAGTATGCAGTCATAAAATATTATTAAAAATAAATAAATGAAGTCTCTAAAAAACAGTTCAACTTTGAACTTTCATAGGCCTAATAAAGAAAAATTAAAACTGTATTTTGAGATTAAACTTGTAACACTAACTTAATTCTAATACTAAATAATCCTAAAATTATTATTACTGACAGACCACCACATTATTACAACAAAATTCAAAGTTCACCCACTTGAAGACCTAAAATGAGCAGTGAAGCAGGAAGCCAATACAGAAACACATGAAAGACAAAAAGAACTATGTGAGCTGGAGAGATGGCTCAATGGTTAAGAGCACTGACTGCTCTCCCAGAGGTTCTCAGTTCAATTCCTAGCAACCATATAGTGGCTCACAAACATCTGTAGTGACATCTGATACCCTATTCTGTGTGTGTCTGAAGATAGCTACAGTATACTTATATAAAATAAAATAAATAAATCTTAAAAAAAAAAAAAAA
>JADRCH010006455.1:2157-21820 GCA_019843965.1 Rhynchomys soricoides
AGAGAGAGAGAGAGAGAGAGAGAGAGAGAGAGAGAGAGAGAGAGAGGAAACAGGTCCCAGTGAGCCACAGCCTAGTGCGGGGACATGTCTCACTACATTTATTACAGATTCTCTGAGGGATGGGAAGGGAGGGACGTGAGGTCTCTAAGCAGAAGCACTCAGAGCTGGAACTGTCAATCACCCTGATTGCAGCATTGCACAGTTCCTGCATGTATTATCTCAAGATCCTCACATAGGTATAACTGAGACGGTAACACATGATGTGCAGTGGGTCAGGGGCACAGCTCAGGTAGTAGTGTTCTGGCCTTGCAAATACAAGAACATGAGTTTGAGCTACAGGACCCACATTCAAAAGCTGGGCACAGTGCCCCGTGTCATCACAGTGCTAAGGAGGCAGAAATAGACATATTCTTGAGGCTTGATGGCACTTCAGCCTACCTGAAGAATTTTAGGCTAGGGAAAGACCCCACCTCCTTCCTACCCAAAACCCAAAAAGAAAATGGCGAACAGCACAGTACCTGAAGAAGATCTCCGCACAAGAGGTTGTTGTGTGACCTCCATGTGTGTACAGAGAAATCCATTAACAGATGCCTCTTGTCTCCTAGTTTTGATGAAAAAGTCCATACATCCAGACACCCAGCCCTTTGTTTCACCCAGTTTCAAAGGTGACATGTGACACAGGTTTGACAGAGCATGATATTGACTTTGATACAGAGACTGGCTGAGTCATTCAGCTCAGCTTCCTGGTTAAATCAGATCTTCCTTGCTTCCCATTCTGAGACTGGAGAAAGGGTATGTTCTTTTCCAATGGTTATGGCTCTGGAGTTCCTGGTTCCAGTTGGAAAGTTGAAGCCAGCAAGACAAAGGGGTGAAGGGACAGGGCTATTGTGCCATATTCGAGCTCCTGGATTGGGCCAGGGCACCTCAGTTATGACAGGCAATAAGACCTGTTATTAACTTAAGATAATTTTAATTAGTTTCTCTATGATTTGCCCATGCATGGGGCGGGGTTAAATTAAATCACCCACAGATGATGTCAAACCAAGCTGGTGTTTGTATCTTGCTCCCTGGGCTAGCCTTTATCTGCATGTACTTACTCAACCCTTAATTTTTATATAAAGTTTGGTATCTCTGACCAATTTTTAAGGCAAGAAAGAGAAGAACAATGTGAATCACTCAACAACTATTTAGCTAGTTAGAGTACAGAGCAAAGAACCAGGCGTTACTCAGACCCGTCTAACAATTCCCAGCCAAGACACATGGACATTAGGATAAAAAAGTTAAAAATAATAAAAAAGAGGAAGAAGAAAGGAAAAAGAAGAAAAAAGAAAAAATCCTGAAGTCTCTGCACAAATATGAAATTTTCTAGGTCTTGAAATCATTTCTGGATATCAAGTATTTTGTTCTATGTGACCGTCCAGGCGTTTATCTTATGATGGTCATCTTCTGTCTTTTGTTTTTTGGAAGATATTTGAAGGGAGAAAATGAGAAAGAAATATGTGTCTCTCTGGACTCAGCCGACTAGCCCTAGGTGTTTGTCGGCAGCCCCTCACCGTGGGATTGGCAGCCCAGCTGTTGAGGGGTTACAGGGAGACAGGCAAGAGAAGACAATTCATCAGCTCTCTGGGTGACTGGCTTGCCCTAATGTTACCACTTCCCTATGGGCGTCATACCCCCCCTGCACAGCACACCTGGAATAACTTAACTCACTTTGACCCATCAGTTGAGAAATGATTTGGGAAGTCTTTTCTCTTCTGCCAGGAGCTGGGTGGATTCAGCGTAAGACAGCCAAAGAATGCCTGCCAAGGCTGGTCATGGGCTGATATATCACTGAAAGGGGGTTCACTGCCATCCACATTGGGACCACATCAGCCTCCCCCTTCCCATCCCCCCCAGATTCCACCCAAAAGCAGATGCAAAGGTTACACGCTGAGGAAAAGGTCAGTGTTTGTTGTTTTGTCTTGCATTCAATTAATTAACACCCTTTGAAATTCATGAATTCTTGTAGAGTATCAGACTTCCATTTTCAAGAGACAGAAGTTGGCTGGCATTAAATGGAGACTCTCCTTAGAGAGGTGAATGGATGTGGTTCCCAGTTTACTAGGCCATCCCATTCCCTGCATTTCTGCAACCTCCTTGGACTCCGCAGGTATCTGAGCATGAAGCCTCTGCAGAAGAAGGTAAAAAATAACTGCTTGGGACTAACTCCTAAGATAAACAGCCCACATCTCTGGATCATGAACAAACCATGGTTTTTCTTAGGACCAGAACTTGTCCATTAGGGTGTGATTGTTTCAAACACTAATATGTTATTATTTTCCTTTTTGACTCATTGATAAATCCCTAACTTCCACTTTAGGAGTCTCCCATCTGAACATAATGTTTGAAGTAGTAATGAGCCCTAAATGGATTCTTTATCTTTTTCACAAATGGAGAATGTTTCTTGCTGTCTCCAGCCATGTGTTAATGGTTTCTCAGGGGTCACCTGTACTGATAGATCTTTTGAATTTCCCTTGGAACACATGTGGTTTTAAGCTAGATGTTAATTGGAAACATTTATAGTGTCAAACATTTGATTAATGCTCATGGTTTTAATTGAAGGGAATAAGCATTTCTTAAGCCAAGTCTGCTAAGTTGGATTTGAGGGGGGAAAAAAAATGTTTCCCAGAATGGCCTAGAAACTTACTTGAAAGCTAAGCGATATTCAAAAAAGACAAAAACAATCCCCACCATTTCTCAGCACCCCTTTTTTGAAACAAATATTTTGGAAGCAAATCTTAAGCCATCTGATAATTGCTAGGGGGTGTGGCACATGCTAATAAATACAGGTGATTTTTGTCAGTGGCCAGTGCCAATTCAGAAGCAGAACGTGACTTCACCACCCCGAGAGGCTTTGCAATGATGCAAACTCTGACCATGTTTAACCCTTGGAGAAGAGAGCATAAGGAGAGAAAGCCTATCATGTCTGTTGAGAGACACTGTGCCCGTCTGGGACCTTCTAAGTGGAAACAGTTGGCATGTGGTAGGAAGATCAAACACGATGAAGGGCTCTAGGTGTGAGCAGTCCAGAGCCAAGTTCAGAGAAAAGTATGTGTTGACTTTAATTTTTGTTCATAAAGAGCACAAATTGGGTCTCCAGATGGTGCCCTGTAGACATAATTACCCATTGCAATAAATCACATGGAAGTGACACAGCAATTATTCTTGAGCCTCCACCCCTCCCTTGTCAGGTGCTGGGGAGACGCACCCAGACAGTCTTTCAGGTGTTCTGAGGTAGTGATGTGCGGTCCATTAGGGGCCTGCAGGGAGGGGGGGATGTGGCCATTAATGCTTTATTGTCAGCTGGGACAGATAATGGGTGCAAGATGTAGTCTGTTGCTGAGACACTAATCCCCACTGCTGCTGTGGCTCTCTGGATAGTAGAGAGGAAGCACAGGGCCAGGGCGGGAGAGAAGGAAGGAGGGAGGGAGGGAGGGAGGGAGGGAGGGAGAGGGGGAGGAAGGGTTCAAAGCCACATTGGAATGCTTCTAGAGTTTAGGATATAAACATTTAGAATGAGTCCTTTGACTTTCATACTCATCACCAAAGGATTTGGCTTGCAACTCACTTTTCTCATCAAATTCTCAGCCTGCCTGGTTGGTTGGGAAGCACTTCTTCTCCTCCTCCTCCTCCTCCTCCTCCTCCTCCTCCTCCTTCTTCTTCTTCTTCTTCTTCTTCTTCTCTTTACTCATTCAACATGTGCATATTTTAGGGTCATCCAAGCTCTATCAGTATGTAAGGATATTTTAGGACCCCAAAGGCATATCCATAGACCCACCTGTACCTGCAAGGAGGCTACAGAAATGCTTGTTTGAAAATCAGTGACTTGAAAATGCAGAATGCCATTCCACAGAAGTGCCACACCACACAAGTCATCCACTGCAAAACAGAGTCAGACTTCATTGGTCTATCAAGTAAGAGTACGTCCTAATACTTTTTTTTTTGAAAGCATAAAATTAAAATGTTTTCTTTGAGAAATTGCTGTTACATATTTGGTGCTTATTCTATGTCAAGTACCATAATACACCCTGGACTTGGGGAACTCTTCCCCTTCAAACAGAGGGAGGAAGAGCTGTATTCCCTGTGCCGATGAAGCTGCACATGCTTCTTAGGGACTGGGTTGCAGTCGTGATATCATAGACCTCCCTGTCTGTTGTATGAATATTAGCAAGGATGTGCTAGATATAGAAAACAAAGAGCTAAACATAGTGGTTCATACCTCTAATATAATGAAGTTATGGCAATAGGATCAGAAGTTCAAAGTTATCCTCAGATACATTGTGAGTCAGAGACCATGCTGGGCTATGTGACACCCTGTCTCAAAATAGAAAAACAAGCAAGCAAAGCTATGTAGAAAATAAGGGTCTCCTTTCAGGATTACTGGTCCTTTAGGTGTTATTACAAATTAACTGAGCATCTTTAGAAAGTTATTATATATATGAAATATATATATATATATATATATCATATGTATACACACACACATACACACACACACACATTTACTAAATGGACAACAAGTTCATTTAGTAAAGCAAAAATAGTAGATTTACCATAGTGCCTATGACTTCCTAGCCTTGGGCCTTTGACAAGTTCAATGATACTAGGCATGACCTTTCCTCCTGTGGACCAGACATCAGATTCCAAAAGAAGTCATCCTGTGGTGGTTTGAATGAGAAATATCCCCCATTGCCTCAGACATTTGAACACTTGGTCCCCAGTTAGTCCCACTGTTTGGAAAGCTTTAGATGGCACAGCCTTGCTGGGGAAATTAAGTAATAGGGACACACTTTAAGATTAAAAAGCCTTGCCTACCTTGCCTACCTTGCCTACTTGTAGTTTGCTCTCTCTGCTTCATGCCTGTGGTTCACCATCTGAGCTCTCTGCTTGTTGATCCAGAGGCCATGTCTGCCACCTGCTCCTATGTTGTCCCTACCATCATGTAGTCTAACTTCTTGAAAATATAAGCCCAAATAAACTCTTTGTTCCTTAAGTTGTGTTAATTATGGCGTTTTATCACACCCACAGAAAAGTAACTAGCATATTCCCATAAGAGCCATGCCATTATTACATTGATAAAGATATCTTTCCTAGAATGGTATTATTTTCATATGCAAGGTCCAACGCTAGGGGAGGCCATACCTGCCTACACAGCAACTTTCATTACCAGGGAGGAAGCTTCCAGCTCTGTTCCAATATGATTTCTTTGTGTTCTGCATTCCAAAGTGTGAGGTGTCTTCAGCAGCAGGGTCTTACTATCCAGTTCTTGTGGTAACCACAGAGAGTAAGAACAGAGGCCCTAACTGTGGTTTTGAGGGTCTAAATGGTCTCCTTGTTAACAACTTCTAGAGAAATGTCCTTTATCTACAGATTCTGGGATCACCATTATTCACCCAAACATAGCACGTCAAGTGCATTGAAATTGTGCTTTCCAATTAGTTTTTAAGTAATAGATTTCAATGTGGTCTTGTCATATACTTAGTGTCTTAACACAACTCAAATATATTTCCTGGTAGTTCTGAGACTCAGAAGTCTAAAACACAGAAGAGAACTGAAAGACTGTGTCCATATTATAAAGGGAAATATATTCATTTGGCTTATACAGTTTGGGCTATGTAGTCCAACAGTGACTATCTGCATACTGGAGGGTCTGAGAACCCTGTAGCTGCTCAGACCACGAGGCTAAATGCCTATATCTAGACTAGAATGACATTTAAACCAAAGATTTTGAATCCCAAATGACAATTGGTTGTGTCATAACAAAGGCTGAGTGATATCTTTGCTTAGTTGTTGATCACAGTTTTATTTCCATTGTGCCTGGGGTACAGCAGTGTTTTGAAACATTCTTCTGTACTGGTCTAGTCCTGTTGATCTTGATACACAATAACAAAAAATAAACACCTCACCCAATATGCTTCTTCACCCTCATCAATAAGCTGGTTTGCTCTCCTGTATAATGTCATACAGAGTAGGAAGGAAAGACAGATAAGACAGATATCCTCTAAAAGAGATGGAAATGAGGAAGCCCCACCTAACAGGAAGTAGGAGTCAGGCTACTCCTAGCTTGGAGGACTATGGGACTAGCAAAGCAACTGATGTTGGTTGGGCAAGGAGACTGTACACTAACCTCCTCTATCTTCACAGGGCTAATTCATGAAGGAAGGGTGTTGGCAAGAGATCTAATAACTTAAGGAGAGGCATAAAAGTTAAGATGAAAGACCAACTTTTACAGCTGTGCTTTACAAAGACTGGAATTTCTGGATGCAAGATTTTTGATGGTGTAGAATTAATGGATAGATGCAAGTGAATGAATAAACTTGAACCAACAGTGAATGTGGAATATATGTGTATATATATATATATATATATGATATGTATGCACATATATTCTAGAATATTCTGCATCCCTGAGATAAAAATTTGGAATTCACATTCTATAAATTTGAAAATATTGAATACTGGAAACTGGTTACAGACATAAAGAAGCAAGGTTATGAATAGTCTACAGTTCTAGGAACCTACCACATTCTCCACATGGTCAGTGTTCACAACCAATTGGATTACCAGCTGTGAGGCCAGAATATGATTCTGAGGCTTCTTCCTCATCATGAGGTGACATAAATCTCCCTATACATATGGATAGATCTGTCTGGGATGGAACATTAAACCCTCACTAGTTGAACATGGTCACCCAAAGATATAAGTATAAAATGATTATATTAGTTCTTGGGACTCAAGAGATATCTCCTGGTTAAAGGTATATGCTGCTCTCACAGAGGACTTGAGTTTTGTTCCCAGCACCCACCATGGGTCACTCAGAGTCTCCTATAACTTCATCTTCAGGAGACCCAATGCCTCCAGTCTCCATAGTCACCTGCATTCATGGGAAATTTCTACTTACATAAACACATGATTAAAAATGATAAAAATTAAATCCTTAAAAAATGTTAGTTGGAAATTTTTGAGCTTGTCTAATCCTAGGTAGCACTCACCAGGGAGGGGCCTATAAAAATCATATCAATAATAGAATCAAAAATGCTATTTCGTATATTAAAGTAGTAGAGATTTGACAATTTACCTCTCTACATACATGTGAGGTTTTATTTGTGTAATTATCCATACTCAAATTAAAGTGATATATATTGCTTATATGATAGGTGTATATTTTATAACTATTTGCTGTATGACTAGTAAACTCCATACTTGAGTCTGTGATATGGTGTTAGATGTGCTAGTACCCCACAGCTCTGCTTATTCATCTCATCAGAAGAAAGAGCAGCAAAGGTCTGGAGGTCTAATTCTAAAAAGACCTTAAATGGAGTTACCTCATAATAGACAGATAATTCTCTCACTAAACACCATGGGTACCAGGAATAGTTACCTCTTTTGAGACTGATGGCAAGTGAGGTCAGTACCAAATGTTATAAACTATTGCCATTGTTCCTGGTTACCCGCCAGAACTTGACAGTAAAGACCCCAATACTGCTCAAAGCACCAAGTACTTAAGTCACAGAGTGGGAGAGGAAAAGCAGGTACCAAATGGAAGCTTCATCCCTATTGTCTAGCTTTCATAGCGCTAGAAGGTTCTAGCCAAGCTATGAGATACACCTCACCTCCCTACTCACCTATGTGTTCTCTCCTAGTTTTAACCCATAAACTCCAGTTTTATTGCCCAGATATTCCCTGAAGCTTCATTGATCTATCAGTGATCACATCCTTAAAGAAAACTGACTCTCTCTCTCTCTCTCTCTCTCTCTCTCTCTCTCTCTCTCTCTCCTATCAAATGCCAATGTCCTCAGCTAAGTGTGAAGCTTAGTGCCCATCCACCACCATGCAACCATGTCTGGCTTGAGTGTGTGCAGGACTTGCAGATGCTGTCACAATCACTGTGAGTTCACAGGATAAACTACAACTATTGTGTCTTTAAAACACTGTTCTCTTGAAGTTGCCTACTACCTCTGCCTCTTACAATATTTCCACCTTCTTCCATGAAGATTCCTGCGCCGTAAAGGAAGAGGTATGACAGAGATGTCCCATTGGAGGCCGTGTACTCCGCATTCTCTTACACTATGTGTGTTGACCAGTTGTGGGGTTCTGTGTTGATTGCAGCTTACTGCAAGAACAAACTTCTCTAAATAGGGTTGAGAGATGCACTGATCTATGAACATAGCAGTAAGTCATTAGGAGTCATCTTTATGTTATGTCCAGTTAGCAAAATAATACTATTAGGCTCTACCTTAGGGTCTGTGACTTATCTAGACTCTTGGCCCAGTTAACAGTATCTGGTATGGGTTCCATCTCATACAGTGAACTTTAAATCCAGTCAGAAATTGGTTGGTTACTGCCATGACATTCATGTCACTATTTTAGTCAGTGATCTGATGCTCTGAAGAGGCACCATGACCAAGGTAACTCTTAGAAGAAGGCATTTGCCTGTGGATCCTGTTCCTCTAACTGGGCTTCCTTGTCTGACCTCAGTGGGAGAGGATATGTCTAGTACTGCAGTGACTTGAGGTACCAGGATGGGTTGGTACCCAGGGGGGGACCTCCTCCTTCTCAGAAGTGGTGGATGGAGGGATCATGTGAAGGGGTACTAGGAGGAGGGGAGGCTGTGATTGGGATGTAAAGTGAGTAGATAGATAGATCGATAGATCAATAGATAGATGGAAATCAAAAAGAGAGAGAAGGCATTTAATTGTAGGCATGCTTACCATTTTAGAGGTTCAGTCCATTATCATCATGGCAGGGAGCATGGCAACATGCAGACACATACTGGAGCAGTGAAACTACATCAATGGTAGGGAGAGAGAGAGAGAGAGAGAGAGAGCGAGAGAGAGAGAGCGAGCTGGGGCCTGGAGTAGGTTTTTGAAACTTCAAATCCCTCTCCCAGTGACATACTTCCTCCAGCTGGGCCATATCCCCCCAATCCTTCTGATCTTTACAAACAGTCCCACTCCCTGGTGACTCAGTATCCAAATCTATGAGCCTATAGGGGCCTTTCCTGTTCAAACCACCACAGTTACTAATGCACCAGCAGTATATCTTGACAGGACAGCCCTTATCATAGCCCACAGGGTTTGCAGTTGAATAAAATTAATAATAACTTTTCTTAAAAGAGTGGTGGAGGGCAGGTGATCAGGCACTGCTCTATAAACTTCTCATAAAATGGTGTGCCTGTGTATGTCTGTTTTTTATGAGTGCCCCATCCTAGTCTGTTCTGTAAAGGAAGGCTCTGGCCTAGGAGGCTAAAAATCAGCAAGAATATATGTGCCACCATTCTGGAAGCTGAGAAGTCCAGGAGCAAGGTGTTCACAGGAGGTGGTGCCTCTTCTCTGCCTCATCACTCAGTGGAGGGAAGACCAATGCAGATCAGTCATCTTTTATGCAGCCACTAATCCCTAGCATGGAGAAGCCACACTTACAGTCTCACTGTCTCCAAGTCCCCACTTCTAAATACCATCACACTGGGAATCATGTTCCAACGTAGGAACTTGGAGGGAATACAAGCATGTCCCCTTCCTGTTCTCAGGTCCACTGAGTTATGTGCTATAGAAACATATAAACCCATAGTTAATTGAGGATGATACAAGAGACAGTACGCAGTCACTAGGGATAGTCTCATCTGAACAGATACATCTGCACATACCAGAAAAACAGACATGGATCTTACAAAGAGCCCTAAACACCCACAAGAATCACTTGGAAAAGTTTTTCTTGTCCAGCAGGCAAGTTGGAGTCATGACTCATAAATATGCAGTCAAAGAAATGAGCTAAAACAGTGTGTGTAGCCCTCCCAGACAACAGTTATGATCTCACTGAGAACATTCAGTAAAAAGACATATTTGTCTCTCTCTCTTTTTTTTTTTTTCCGCCTTCCAACCACAAGCAGACAGGGAAAGGAGGGCAGGGGCGAGAGAGGGATAGAGAGTCTGTGTTGAGTAGACCACCCAGTCCATCTCCCCCAAAGCCACTTCAGCCACAGGCTTGGCCACCCAAGCAGGAGGGAGAAGAGTGAAGGCATTAGGAATGAGACGGGAGGCCTTACACAAACACAACGGAGTCTCAAGAACCCAAATGAGATACTTCCAAAAACCAAACGGGACCCAAGAGTTATAGAATCAAGCTGAGACATCATTAAACATGCCCTTCCCAGAATAGAGACTATGACCAGCAAGGTAGTTAGAAAAAAAATACATCTCTTTCATATGTGTCCCCACAACCCACACATATATGCAAAAATAGACTTCTCAATAAAATGGCTGTATGAGGTTCATGAGTCCTACATCTTTTGGTTGCTTTGAAAATTTAGATAAAGATGATCACTGTAAGACCCGGTGCCTAGGCAGATCTCAGTAACTGTGAAGGGCTTCCTTTCTTTCTTCTAAATGCTTTCTGGTATCTTTTTATTTGAAATTACTCATATATACATTCATAAGCTTGTTCATTTGCACAAAGTTTTAATCCATAATCTAACTGTGCATATACATTTGTGTACAAACTTGTTTAAAGGAAGTGATGTCTCACTGTCACCATGTCCTCTGTCCCTAGAGACGACACTGCCCTCTGCCTGGATCCACAGATATTATTAGTCTACAATTGTTAAAGAAACTTCCAAAGCACACAGAGTGTCTTAGGCCAAATTCAAGTCGAAGTGTAGAAATGCTGATGAGCAGGTTTTTGAGACATAGACAGGAACTCAATCAGGTTCCTTAAAGACAGAGACGGAATAGGGTAAAAGAATGGAGAGCCTTGGACTCTGTTGTGCTTCCTCCCCATCCCCTCTTTTCTCTCTTCCTTTGTCTGCTCTCTCCTCTCTTCTTTCCCTGATTCCTTCCTTCCTCCTTTCCCTCCCCTTTCTTTCTTTCCCCCCTCCTGTCTTCTTTCTTTCTCTCATTCCCCCCCCCGTCCTTTCCTCCCTCCCCCCTCCCTCCCTCCTTCCTTACTTCCTTACTTCTTTCCTCTCTCCCTCCCTTCCTTCCTCCCTCCCTTCTTTCTCTCTTCCTCTCATTCTTCTCTCCTTCCTCCTTTCCTTATTCCCTCTTCCCTGTGAAGATAGAAATATTTACCCTCCTTACACAATCCCAGAAACAACCCAAAGAACACGTCACACAATTCTACCAAAGCTTGCCCAGGGGATTTGAGCTATTCTCGGAAACATATCATCTCAAAGGATAGCAGAGAAGTTTCCTTTAGATGGATGAAAGAAACTCTGTAATTTCCTCAATGATCATCCATGTGATTTCCACCCAAGTCATCATGAACCTGGATGCCTATTCCCCATCTATTATCCTGACATTCCCCACCTTTCTCCCCTCTGTGCCTGTCAGATGGCATGTGGGAGCCATTACCACTGGCACACTCTGCAGCACCCCTGGGCTTTCATGGTGACTTCTTGCCTTTCTGTCAAGTTCAAAGACACATAATGGAATGTCGGTGATAGGCTTAGCATTTTATTTTTTTAATGGAAATAATCTTGAGTCTACTCAAATGTCTGAAAAAAAATCAGGATTCCCAAGTACTGCTACAAAGGCATCATCAGTACTGATACATCCAATAGTTACAAGACAACTGAGTTTTTCATAGCTAAGAATTAGCTGATGGCAAAATAAATAAATAAATAAATAAAACTCCCACCTCTGCCAAGACTTTGGAAGACCATACACTGTCCATGTAGATGGCACAAGTCATCTCACAGACTGAAGGAATTCTGCCCTCTTTTATTTGGTGGGGGGGAAGAATTTGGTGCTACTATGTAGCTCTATCTGACCTGGAACTCATAGCATAGACCAGACCATCCTGGAACTCACCAAAATCCACCTGCCACTGCTTCTGGAGTGCAGGGACGAAAGGCTTACATTTTAAAGAGTTCTTAGCTGCTTTAGTTATTAGGCTTCCTAAAACACAACCACAACTCTTGCTGACATCTTTAGGAGACTTCCTAAGCACCTGAACAGAGGGTGTGAAAATATTATTTGTTCTCGCTAACTTGTGGGTAACCGACCAACCGAGCATGGGCTGGGGAAGCTTATGCATCTTGGCATATGTTCTTGTCCAATCTCTCATAAAACTGTCAATCAAAACGCCCATGCACGAGATCGTGTGCCAGGAGGAGAGGCTGGTGGAGTTCAATTCACACCTGTGGGTCAACTCCATGCATGTCTCCTCCTCCCACACCTGCAGAGGAATGGGCTCTTAAAAGGTAAAGATCAAACATGCATAACAGTTCATTTTATCGAGCCTCAGGCAGGAATGCCCTGGGCCTCAGTCTGAGGGTCTGGTATTATGTGCTGAGGGTAACAACAACACTCTTGGAGATCACAATGCTTGAGCCAAAGGACATTCTGATCTCCACCTCTGCTCTCAGGGGGCTGAGTTGGACATTATACAAACAGCACATGCTTTAAGATGCACAGAGCCCTGTGCTTTTAAGAGGCTTAAAGAACTTTTTTCCACAGGTACCATTGGTGGGGGGTGGGGAGGAACGCTGTTTAAACAAAACCTGGCTGCAGTTGTGTCTGCCTTCTCCGCTAGTGACATAATTCATCTTTGGGTAAATAGTTCTTTTGTTTCAGCCACGTTTGCCCTTTCCCCTTATAGAGAGAAAACAAAGACCCATGGCCACAGCATGAATGAGCTAATGTGAGTGTACACATGGCCCTATATAAAAATTCCCAGTTGTTCTTAAGGAGACCAGAGGAAGCTTTGGTTTCCTCAAGAACCCTGAGATAGAAGGCCTCGGGACAAAAAAAAAAAAAAAAAAAAAGCTGTCTGGTAGCAATGGTTCCCAAACTTGGCTGAAGATTGGAATCAGTCGCTTCAGAAAATGTTAGCAAGCCTGAGCCCATCGGACATGGTCAGTTTAGGATCAGAGCTGTACATTGGGAAGTGTACAAGTCTAGTGGGTGATCCCTCAAGTTGACAGGTAGGACCAAGGTCCCTAAAATGTAAGATTATATTGAAAGGCATTAAAAGGGATTTGCATTCTGTTTGAGAGAATGCCTGTTTTAGGAAGTAGTTAATGTACTTCTAAAACCATAGCATTTAGCATTAAATTGAGCATTGTTGGAGTTTTTGTGTTGTTTTGTTTTGTTTTGCACTCCAACCTCACTGTCTACCCTCTAAGGAAATACCTACCTGTCTGAGGTTCACTACTCAACAGTGCTGGGCAATGGGTGGGTGCAGGGCTTCATGCATAGTATAGGTGGTTTGAATAAAGATGGCCACCACAGGAAGTGGCACTAGTAGGAGGTGTGGCCTTGTTGGAGGAAGTGTGTCACTGGGGGGGTGAGCTTTGAGGTTTCAGATGCTCACGTTAGTTCCAGTGTCATTCCATCATCCTGCTTCCTGCCAATCCAGATGTAGAATTCTGCTCCTTGCATGTTGCCATACTTCCTGCCATGATGATAATGGACTAAACCTCTGAACCTGTAAGCCAGCCCTAATTAAATCTTTTGATTTATAAGAGTTGTGGTCCTGGTGTCTCTTCCCAGCAAGAGAAACACTAGCCAAGATGGTATGAAAGTGCTCTGCCACTGAGCTGCCACCCCCAGATTAAACCATCACCAACCATTTGTGTTTTAATGTTAAAAGGAAAGATGACAAGGCGAAAACACTGATGGAGAATATCCAGACAATAACATTTGAGTTTCATAGGCCCCTGTAGGGAAGCCATAGCCTCACAGAGGAAAAGAAATCAAGCCAAATAGATTAGCATTGCAGGGGTTGTCTGGTCAGAGCTGGTTGGGGATGAGCCTCAGCATGGGTCTCTTCCACGCTGGAGCCCCAGGGTGGGTGATCTTGTCTGACACTGTGGTGAAGTTCAAGATGGAGTTCTGGAAAACCAAGGCTGGCTGGCACCTGTCACCTCAGGCAGACACAGCCTGTGGTTATGCTATGAAGCAGACCATTCATTAATGCTCATGTATGGAGGCAAACTGATTTATTTATCTTATTCAATAGGACTCACCATGAGCAACGTAAAGTAGAGAATGTGGAAACCTTTAAAGTGAAATGACTGACAGCTGAGTCACACACATCCTCAGATGTTCAGAACAGATATGCTGGCACTATGTTAAGTATCTTGTAAAATGCTGTCTCTGCATAGGACTGCCTCCTCCTTTCTCAGCTTTCAGCTATGTTTTTCAGCCCAGCGGTGAAACTTACAAAAGCAATCCTTAAAAACTCCGGCCAGCCTGGTCTACAGAGTGAGTTCCAGGACAGCCAGAGCTATACAGAGAAACTCTGTCTCAAAAAACAAATGAAACAAACAAACAAACAAAAATCAGAATTATAGGTTCCAAATTACCTTCTTTGTATTGGCTGAAATTTATCTCTACAAGATCCACAATATCAATAACTCCATCTCTAGCTAATACCAGATAGTCTAAAGGAAAAGGTAAGGGGTCCGGATGCATATACCAGATGGGACAATATTCTACTGATACTTCTTTAGAACTGGGCACCCCCAGTGAGAAAACATATTTAGCATTTCCATCTTGCTTTAGCCTTAAAAAAAAAATTATCATTTTGTTTTTGTTGGCACTAGTATATTTAATTTTTGCATCATTTGACAGCTTTTTATATCTATAGAGATAAAACTCACCAATTGTTGCAGAATTTTCCCTGTCAAATTACATTAGGGCAATAGAAGCCCTGTGATTGGACAGGGAACAGGGAGGTGGAGCTAAGAGTTGAGGGACAGAGAGCATCTTGGGGGGGGGGGGAGGAAAAGTTATGATATCATAAGAGAATTTTGAGATAATTTATTTAATCTAGGTGGGCAGCTTTTACCATTACCAATTGGCTCTGAAATTATTGTATTGTCATCTTGTAAATTATGATTTTATCGATACATAAATCTGATTGGTTAACTATATGCTTTAGAGTTTTCATTCTGCCGGGTAATTGGGTGTTGAGATGGCTGACCGTGGGGTAGGAGGTTATTGTGTGGGTCTGGCGGCAGAGATCCACCAAGGGACTCAGCTCTGGCACAGAAAGACGGCTGAGCTGAGATCACCTGGTGGGAGCTCTGCAGCCGGTGACACTAGTGGGGGAACGTGCCGGTTCTCCTTTTATAATTCCTGCAACAGCCAATACACTGCAACCATTGAAAAAATGTATGTAGAGAAAAACTATTTTCTTCTAACCCCTTCTTTGTCTCTGGCCTCTCCTTCACTCTGTTCACTTCCTGTCTTCATTGCCAATGCTTGCTAATTATCACAAACGTGGAAGCAAACTTTAGTTTTGCTTTTCCTCCACGAGACACACACTACATTTAACTGTAATTCATTCTCTTGAACAGTGTCCCTCTGGGCTAATAAATATAACCACCTCATTGAGGAGTACACACAAAATGCTGTGATTTATTTAACTCTGTCTATGGACTGCTATTCACCTTATATTTTCATGCTGGAGTGTTTCTGCCTTTTATTTTCTGTCACTATAATTTTCAGAAAAGTATAACTATACATAAGTCTATTGGTTGTAAATAGAGCATTTAAGTTGTCGAGATATGAAAATAAAAGAATTGTATTTTCCAAACAGGCATGTTTACTTCTGCTGCATTTTGCCATTAAAAAAAAAAAAAAAAATCCCGTCATGATTTAGTAACCTTTATTTGACAGAGAGCCTCATTTATCCCCCAAAGATTTGGTCTTTTCTTGTTCATTTGAACAGTGGGATTTTATATTACAGACTAGGTTTGGTTTCAGTTCAGGCAAGGCTTGTGTCTTTAATGAAATGCCCACATTGGCCTGAGCTCACCACACCACCACTCAGTTTTTATCTTTGAACAAATGTTTACATATCTCCTCAATGTCCTGGGCACCTCCCCTCTTTGCTTTCATCAGTAGATAGCTACCTCCTGGTTTTTCATCCCTTTCTTCATTTTTTAAATAGACTCATATTGTTAGATTATCTCCATATAATGTAAGACCAGTTCGCTGTTCAAAGACCACATTTGAGGGAACCATTCCTTTGTGTCCTGGATTTAGTAGATGTTGATATATATTATTTCTAATTAAGACAAAGAAAGTGGCTATGTAGCCCAGGCTAGCCTAAACCTTTAGATTTTCCTGCCTCTATGTCATCATGCTGGGATCACAGGTTTGTCCTACCACATCCGACAAAAGTTTTACTTCTAAAGCAGTTAATTTTGATAATTTGTAGATACACATCACACTTAAAAACACTCACTTTTTATCTTTGTATTTTTTTTTTTGAAATTGAAAAGCACATGGAAGACACTGAATGTGCAGACATGAGTCACTGAACAAACATCTAGTGAGGCATGTGTGTCTTGATTTATACAGTGAAGAAACAAGCTTCGTGATTCCCCTCAGCAGGCCCCAAGGAGTGTGATGGTAACCACGACTTCCCTGATGGGTCCAGGCCTCCTTGGCCAAGGCGCTGCTCCACAGGGTGAGCAAATAAACACGTTTATAGGAAACAGATGGGTATTCATCGACTTCTCTGTTTAACAAATTGTGTGTGGAAAGCATGGACTCTCTGCCTGAAGCAGGTTCCCGTTGGTGTGCATGAGGTGCAGACCTCCAATCCAAGTGTTCAAGCAGGGAAGACACGCATAAGGAATTGCCTGGCTTTTGAAAATTCCAACCTCATCATCTCAAGACCCAATTGTATCAGCAATGACATTACCCAAGCTTTGTTTTCCTCCGATTTGGATTGAATGCCCCTTAACAGAGGCATTAACTTTTTAATCCCAGATGTTCTTCTGAAAGACTCACCACCTTTGAAAAGCTCTGGGTAAAAAGACCAATTAATGTATTTATGGGGAGTTATAGGTCTAAAATTAGTATTGAGGTATTAGAAGATCATTTTTAATGTAATTATTAAAAAGCACTCACAGAAATTCCACTCGCATGAATGGAGATCAGAAGACAACCTGCAGGAGTTTCATTCTATCCTTCCACAATGTGGGTCCCAGGGACTGAACTCAGTTACTAGGCTTAGCAATAATTGCCCCACCTGCAGAGCTATTTGATCAACCCTCCACTGGGAATTTTTAAGGTGTGTTGATAAAAATGCCACTCACATGACTCAAGGGTCTTGTCACAGAATATTGCCAAATTGAAGGAAACTACCCCACCCCAGTCCCAAACACCATGGCCAGAGCTGAAGAGAAAAACTATTTTCAGTCCTGATGAGGTGATCCAGGCTTTCAAATGTATGTGAATTATCAATTGGAGTTTGGAATTTTGTAATTATACAGAACTGGTAGGGGAAACTTAACCTGCATTCTAAACTCTATAACTCCCCCTACATGTTCCATCCTCAGACTAAATATGTATAACTCTCCTGGCTCTCAGGAGACTCTAGGTACTTTCCTGATGATTCTGAAAGACTCTTAAGCTATACATGTAGATTGATTTGCAGCTTCCATAGCCTCCTGTTACAGTGATCAGGGATCTGAATACTGTTTGTTTCTATATTAACAAGCCCAAAGATGATATGAGTCATGGATATTCAGATATGGACAATCACAATACATGGAAAATAAACATAAATCAACAAGCTCACCATTCTATGAGTTAGGTAAAACTGAATGACACTAGGAATCTTAGGATTTCTGCTGCTAGGTTAAAACATAGCCAGAAATAACTTAGGAAGGAAAGACTTTATTGTACTTTACAACTTATAGTTGATCATGCAGGGAAGTCAGGGTAGGAACCCAAGGCTCAAGCCTAGAGGGAAGAATTGAAGCAAAGGCCATGGAGAAGGGCTGCTTATTGCCTTGCTCCTCACGGCTTGTTCAGTCTGCTTTCTTATACATTACAGGACTATCTGCCTGGAGGTGGCAACACCCACAACAGTATATATAAGTTTTCAACATTAATCACTAATTTAAAAAAATGTACCACAGCCTTGCCCATCTGATGGAGGCACTTTTTGTAATTGAAATTCCTTCTTCCCAAATGATTCTTGCCCATGTCAACGTGACATGGAACAGCTGACATGCCAGTCACAGTGACACACACTTGTAATTTCAGCACTTGGGAGGGAGACTCAGAAATTCAAGGTCATCTCAGTTACATGAGACCCTGTCTTGAAAACCAACCAAACAATAAATTAAGTAAAATAAATGAATAGGAAAAACGAACACATTGGGAGGCAAGGAGATGACCCATTAGGGAAGGTGCTTGTTCAGAAAACATAAAGACCTGAGTTTGGATCACAAGTACTCACATAAAAGACCAGCATGATGAAATGGACAATTTTCTAGACAGATACCAAATACCAAAGTTAAGTTAGGATCAGATAAACCATGTAAACAGTCCCATAACCCCTAAAGAAATAGAAGCAGTCATTAAAAGTCTCCCAACCAAAAAAGCCCAGGACCAGATGGGTTCAGTGCAGAATTCTATCAGACCTGCAAAGAAGACATAATACCAATACTTTTCAATCTATTCCACAAAATAGATACAGAAGGAACACTACCCAATTCATTCTATGAGGCTATAGTTACACTGATACCAAAAACTCACAAAGACCCAACAATAAAAGAAAACTTCAGACCAATTTCCATTATGAATATCGATGCAAAAATACTCAATAAAATTCTCACAAACTGAATCCAAGAACACATCAAAATGATCATATACCATGAACAAGTAGGTTTCATCCCAGGGATGCAGGGATGGTTCAATAACCAGAAATCCATCAGTGTAACCCAGTATATAAATAAACTCAAAGAAAAAACCCACAAGGTCATTTCATTAGATGCTGAAAAAGCATTTGACAAAACTCAACATCCCTTCATGATAAAAGTCTTAGAAAGATCAGGAATTCAAGGCCCATACCTAAACATAGTAAAAGCAATATACAGCAAACCAGTGGCCAACATCAAACTAAACGGAGAGAAACTTGAAGCAATCCCACTAAAATCAGCGACTAGACAAGGCTGCTCTCTCTCTCCCTATCTATTCAATATAGTACTTGAAGTTCTAGCTAGAGCAATCAGACAACAAAAGGAGGTCAAAGGAATACAAATTGAAAAGGAAGAAATCAAAATATCACTATTTACAGATGATATGATCGTATACTTAAGTGACCCAAAAAACTCCACCAGAGAACTGCTACAGCTGATAACTTCAGCAAAGTGGCCAGATATAAAATTAACTCAAACCAATCAGTAGCCTTCCTATACTCAAAGGATAAACAAGCTGAGAATGAAATCAGGGAAATGACACCCTTCACAATAGTCACAAACAATATAAAATATCTTGGTGTGACTCTAACCAAACAAGTGAAAGATCTGTATGACAAGAACTTCAAGTCTCTGAAGAGAGAATTCGAAGAAGACCTCAGAAGATGGAAAGATCTCCCATGCTCATGGATCGGCAGGATTAACATAGTTAAAATGGCCATCCTGCCTAAAGCAATATACAGATTCAATGCTATCCCCATCAAAATCCCAACTGAATTCTTTGTAGACCTAGAAAGAGCAATTCTCAAATTCATATGGAATAACAAAAAACCTAGGATAGCAAAAACTATCCTCAACAATAAAAGGTCTTGTGGGGGAATCAGCCTCCCTGACCTCAAGCTGTACTACAGAGCAGTAGTGATAAAAACTGCATGGTATTGGTACAGTGACAGGCAGGTT
>JADRCH010006461.1:236-29465 GCA_019843965.1 Rhynchomys soricoides
AAAAAAAAATGTTTAAAAGAAAAACAAACAAAAATCAAGAGACTAAACTGGCAAAGTTCAAAGGTAATGCAAGATTCAAACTGAATTGTTGATAAGCAGCAAATTTGAACATGAAAAGTTGGGTTAATTTCAGTGGTGACCTCAGTTCTGTTTAGGGGACAGATAGACAGGGAAAGATTAGAATATAACAAACAAGTTTACAGGTGTGAATGCTTCTTCCACACATTTCCTAAGATAAAACTCTAGGAACAAGAGCAGGAACAGAATACCAGTCACAAGACAGAAATGATACAGGAACTAAGACTGTGGCAGAAAGACTATCAAGATGATTCAGGTTAGAGATACAGAATACTCAATAAGACATGATTATTTAATTGAATTGTATACATCACAATAAAATTACACCTTAAGGTTTTACTTTGTGACAATTTTATTTCATTTGGAAGAGCCTGTAGAAACAGATCTATCTAAATATTCTCAAAAAGTCTGTAACAACTTGGCATAGACAGTTGTGGACAAATTTAAACATGATAGTTCCAGCTTTGAGCATTTATTATTTGACAAACATCTGGCAGGATAAGAATTTGTTTAATCTGTTTAGCTAGGCCTCTCAATCCTGGAAATTATGTGTCATTATTAGCCTTGAGTTCCCAAATTGGAAACCAATGGCACCGAGACATTATGGACGATGTTTCAGAATCAGTACACATCTGAGCAGGGCCAGGCTCACATTTGTGTTTGAGTTACTCCAAAGCCCACAATAGCAATAACTATATTGAAAGGAAAAATGAGAAAAGTAAGAAATGGGATATCCAGGAAGATACTAAATATAATGAGGTGGAATCCAGCATCTAGGAGAGAATAATAGAAAGTGTAGATTCTGGGAAGAGAAGACTTAAAAATGGAAAATAAAACAATGTAAATGTCTTAAGAGCCCATTAGGCATAAAGCAATTGGTTGACATTGACATTACAAATTCATACATAAAGAAACACATTTTCTATGTCAGAAACCATAAAGTCATCTTCCTGTTATATCACAAGCCAGTCTTCTAAATAAGGGGGAAATAATGAGATTCCATAGGGAACAGCTGTTTGGAATTAATTCGTGCACATGCAATCTTAAAAGTAGAAAAAATTCATGAAAAGGGAGCTCTGGGCAAAGTTCTACAATTACCCTTTATATGTAAAAGTAATTTTACATTTTTTGCACAAAGTGAGCACATTTGATCTTGTGGCAGAAATCTAAAGCTGAAAAAGAAACTAATTAAAAACAAAAAGGTTGCTTATGGTTGAGACTGAGTGTTCCACCCAACCACACAAGTCAGACTTGAACTGCTGGAATCCTGTTACACTCTCTGTGCTCATTGCCTTTTAAGGGAAATCATCTTTTTAATTCCTGAAATGAATTCATGTACTATTTCTTGATATAAAAAAAAAACTCCAGCAGATAGATGTTTAAAAATCAGTGCATTATTTTATCACACAAAAGAAGGGTTACCTTCATTAGTTTAGGTGGAAATTTTCTCAATAACCATAATGATGAATCATTTTTCTCTTCTGAAAGATTGAAAAAAATATTTTAAAGGTAGGTGCGGTAATTTTACAGAAAATAAGAGATCTTTTTAAATGATAATTCCAGCTTATTACCATTTGAACAGCCTTTCTAACAACTAAGGGAAAATGTATCTTCATCTCTTATTTTATAAATTTACTATTGCTAACACTATGCCTATACATTTAAATAGAACAAAATTTCATAAGTCTTAACTGAGTAATGAAAGCCTGTGACTTCAGTATAAAATATTTCCAGAAATCAAAGATAGGGTATATCTTGTCTTTTAGAACTGTCCTACAAATTTCCAGGTCTGTGTTTGATTTTACTAAAATGGAAAGCAAATTTAAGATTAAATGTTGAAGAAAAATAATGAATGGGTTATGGGAAAAAGATGAAAGAAAAATTCTTAATCTTAGTCTATTAAGGGGGAGGGACAAAAGGCAAAATGTAAAGTCAATGTAGTTGTGTATCATTTTAAAAAAAAAAAAGAATGTAAAACAGCTGAAGAAGTTAGTGAGAACAGAATAATTCCAAACTATTACATATAGGTGAGACAATAGTGGATGAACGCTGCTAAAATCTAAACCAGAATATCAATGAACGGAATAGTCATAGGTCTAGCTACAGGACAGTTCACAAGTCCAATAGTCAATGCTGTTAATTGAATTATTCTCTTCTTATGAAATTTCAGAAGAAAAATTGAAGCTGTGAAATGTTTCTAATGATTATTCACTGTTCTTAGAATAAATATATATTCTTGTATTCCACAATGAGTCATAACTGCTGAGAATCCTGTTCCTTTAAATGTTATGTTACTGAATTTGCATGAAAACTACGGGTTAGACTTGCAATGTAAAGATGACCTCAGAGGGAGCAGATATGTTCACCTCTCTAATTCCTTTGGGAAGGTGGGGGGATAATTTCACCAGCTATCTCCATCTTTCTTTTGTGGGTTTTCTTTTTAATTGAAGTTGGAATTCTCTGGGAAAAAATAATATAAGCATAAACTGTTTTAGGGCATGTGGTCATAATTGGCTTTAAGTGATGAAAGACATTCATTCTTATTTTTAATTTTTTGGACATTTGGAGTGAGAGTTTCAATTTCAGATCTTCTCCACATTTTATGAATTTGAGGTGGTGGCCATAACTGAACACAAATATCTAAATGTCTATGAGTACAGATATGCATCTAATGGGCTACCTGTAAACTTCTACTCAATTGCTTTATTTATTTTTATTAATAATTTATGTTTTATACATTTCATATGCATGGCAAGACCCAAGGAAATATTTGAGATAATTAAAATGTATAAGGAATGGAGCAGACCTATTAAAATGGCTAGATATGACATAGTTGACAATATCAAGCGTAGTGAGCTTGTGAACAATTCAGAACTTTAATGTAGTGGAGACTGAAGAGTGAATGATGGCAATAAGAGTATCTGACAACTTTGTGGTAAAATCTAACAAAGAGGCAGTTATTAACATACTGTGATCCATATTTCTGTTGTGCAGTAAAACCCCAAACACCAAGCAAGAGCATGAAGAGGAAGTGTCGATGGTATTATGGATTTGAAGAGCCCAAACTATGAAATGTTCAAATGTTAATTAAAATCAAGTGAGTGGATAGATTTCATTATCAAAGGGAAATAGAATAGAAAGTTATGAATGAATGGGGGTGATTGGATTGGGGATCAAGTGGAGAGTAGGGAGACTGTTTTATAGGAGGAAATACACACAGAGATAGCTGAAATCAAGGGGCATCTGAGCAGTAGTATGGAAAATAAATAGAGTAGAAACTTCCCAAAATATACACATAAGAAGGTCATCTAAGTGAGATTGCCAAATAATGGGGAAGACAAAGTCCCAATTGCCTATCGCTTACTACCAAACAAAGCTTCCAGTACCAGGACTGAGTCACATCTAATTGAGTTGGTGGCCAAAGGGACTGCACTGTAATGCCCAAACCACCCAGGGTGTTGACAAGATTATAGATTACTCTACACAAACTGAAACCAAGGCTCAGTTGCTGAAGGTGTCAAGCTGGTGCCCATATGGCATTTTCATCCTCATCTTTAAGTACTGTTGTTATAGAAACAGACTATCAAAAGAGAAATGTAGACATCAAGCCAGCTACAAACTTTACCTAAAATGGTGTACTGCCTGCAGTATATACCAGAGCAATGGTGTCACAAAGGTGGTAGGAGTAACCAACAAATAACTAACTTGACTTATAGCCTACTCTACAAGATGGAACCCATGCCTCACACTGTTTTGTAGATCAAGAACCTGAGATTAGAAAGCTCAGGGACCTAAAGTAAAACCAAATAATACCTGTCTAAAAATAGAAAAAAAAAGCAATAATAAAGTTATTTCTAATGATATTCAGCTACAATTCTAGATCTGTGCCTTATTCAGCCATCAGCAAATTAACTTCCTTCTGTGGCAAATGGGAGCAAATACAACCAGACAATACACAACGAGATGTTGGATAAGGCATTATGGAGAGATCCTTAAATGAAGTGTCTCCATGAAATCCCTCCCATCAGATCTCAGGGAACCACATGGAAAAGGAGGAAGAAAGCTTGTAAGACCCAGAGGAGATAGAGGATACCAAGAAAACAAGATCAAATTAATATGAGCAAAGCTCTTACGAACTCAAAGGGACTTAGGCAGCATGCACAGGTCCTGCACAAGTGCACCAGGCCCTCTGTATTTATATTATAGCCTTAAATGTAGTGTTTTTATTTAATTCCTGAATGTGTGAATGAGGAGATTTCTGATTGTTGTTTCTTCTCTGAGACTATTATTCTTCTGTTGGTTTATCTTGTCCAACATGATGTGATAGTTTTATATATCTTATTATATTTTATTTTGTTATAATTTAAAAATAAATGAGTGAACAAATCAGTAAATAAAAACTTATCCACTAGCATAAAGGTTGACAATTATCATTTAAACTGCTGGGAGAAGGAAAATCAAATTTTTTTTCAATGGAGTGACATTGGGTATCTCATCAATTCCAGGTCAGGCTTCGTATTCAGGATTAGCTGAAGAATGTATATTTGGTTTTAGTTTGGGGGTGTTATTATTGTTGTTGTTTATTTGGGGGTTTGGGAGTTGTATTTTGTTTTCGTAGTTTGGGGGAAGTTGCTGTTGTTTATTTTTTGAGAAAGAAACCTTAAAGGTAGGGTGGAGGAGAGGATCTGGAAGGACTTGGGGAGAGCAAGCATATGATCAAAATATATTTAAATTTCAAAATTATTTTAAGTTACAAAAATAAAATTAAAAAGAAAAAAAACCAGCAACAACAAAAATAAAATAAAATAAATACTGGGAAATACCTCTCTAGTAAGATACAGATAAGATACAGACTCGTTGGATCTATTCCCAAGAGTGGTAGGGCTTCATCTTGTGATCTATCAATTTCCAGCATTATGAGAAAGCTTCACTTGATTTTCTTACGTACCAGTTTTCAATCCTACCAACCATGAATACATATCTCCCTTCCTTATAGCCTCACTAGAGAGTACACTGGCATTTGTTTTACTGTTCCTGGCCATTCTGACTCACACCCGTTTTTCTTCTTTCTTTCTTTCTTTCTTTCTTTCTTTCTTTCTTTCTTTCCTTCCTTCCTTCTTTCTTTCTTTCTTTCTTTTGATTTGTTTAGTTTTGGTTTGTTTGCTTTATATATTCTAGATACTAATCCTGTATCAGGGTTATACAACTTACAATTGGAAAATTTTTGTTTTCTTTCTGTAGCCTGCCACTTTGCACAAATGATATCTTTTGCTATATAGATTTTCAGCTTCAGGATGTCCCATTAATTAATTGTTGGTCTTAATACAATGCTGCTGGTCTCTTTTCCAGGAAGTTCCCTCCTAGACAATGAGTTCAGGCCTATTTGCTATTTTCTATTCTGTCAGATTCAAGGTATCTGGTCCCTGGTGACCTTGCCAAGAACCTAGGTTATGAGACCTAAAGGAAAACCTGCTACTTTTATTGTGCTAAAGGAATATATCAACAACCACCACAACAAAAAGACTCCTAATGACGTATTTCTGTATCTATTGATCATTGCATCATTTAACATTCTGCATTCAGCATTCATCAGAGAAACTTCTCCGTGTACTAGATGGTCATTAACAGAGAGACCCACAACTGGACAATGTGTAGAAGAAGAGAAATGTTGGAGCAGTCAGCCCTAAGTGGGATGTCTTTAGCAACCCTCCCCGTATGTACTCAGGCTCAGGAATCTATACTGAAGTGAAGGCTGTTAGCTTATAAAGGCCAGAGGTAGTTTAGGTTTTGGACAGGGACAGTGGAAATACTACCCATTGACAAATATAAAATTTAACTCTAAAAGAGAGGGTTTATTATAAATGAATTGCTGAAAGCCAAGCATTTCTGAAGCTGAATGTTTTTGCCAATGGGATTGCTGTAGTTAAACAGCTACATTCCTTTTGCATGGTTTCATTCTGAATAAGCAACACTATTTTATCCTGTTAAATATTATGTACTTATACTACACTATTAAGATAATATACTTGCATTTAATCACATAATACTTAATTTTATTTTCTCAGCAGAAACCTCCCATTGCTATATTAATAATAAACCATTAAAATATAAGAAATACAAAACAGGACTTATTTATATTTTACTGCCTCCTTTTTATTTTTTTCTAATTTTTTTTTACTTCTTTTATATTCTTTGCACTTTCTTCTTTTCTGTATATTCAAGGAAAGGCAGAGTAAAAGATTCTGTACTTTTGAGTATCAAGCTATTTACAACCCTTAATAACTTAAACATGGAAACCTCTAATATGATCTCTTGGCAAGTTTGTGGATAATTTCAAGGCTTGTTTTCAATGGTAACATTGATCCATGAGCTCTCAAATATGATGTTCATCATCTATTCAGTGTGAGAAAATAAACAGGGAATGGCATGAAAGACAAAGATTATTTATCCTTCAAATAAAAGAGAAAGCAGATTTGAGTGTGGAGCAGGGGATGGTGGGTGGCTAAGGGCTCCAACTATTGATGGGCTGTCATTGTGGTCAAGGTCAGCAGTGATTTATATTCCACCTGGACAGGCTTCAAGTGGGAAACAGCAAGGGCCAAATGCACTTCTCCTCCTGGAGGTCTCTGTCTCAAGAGACCCTTCCCAGAAGAGAACTAGCATACATTCACAGGCAGAAACAGAGCCTGCCTAGTAGGAAGGGACCAGAACAAAAGAAGATTCTGTCTTTAACCCTATTACTCCCTTGCTTTCAAAGGAGTATTTGTTATTCATTACAATTAGAAGACTTGATATATCCTTCTATCTCATATCTCAAACCCTCTTTCTATAAAGGCAGTGAATATATAATGAATTTTAAATTAAGTTTTATTAAACAATATGTCTGGACTCTGTGGCCTTGCAGTTTGCAGCATTGACTTTTTAAAAATTGGATATTTTATTTATTTACATTTCAAATGTTATCCCCTTTCCCATTTTCCCCTCTGCAACCCCTTTTTCCCATCCCCCTTACCCTGCTTCTAGGAGGGTGCTCCCCCACCCATCTACCCAATACTGCCTCACTGCCCTTGCATTCCTCTACACTGGGACATCAAGCAGGACCAAGGTCCTCCTCTCTCATTGATGCCAGATAAGGCCCCTTCAGCTCCTTCAGTGCTTCCCCTAACTCCTCCATTGGGTTCTCTGTGCTCAGTCGGATGGTTGGCTGTATTGGTCAAGATCTGGCAGAGGCCTGTCAGCAAGCACTTCTTGGCAACAACAATAGTGCCTAGGTTTGGTGTCTGCATATGGGATAGATCCCCAGGTGGGGCAGTCTCTGGATGGCCTTTCCTTCAGTCTCTGCTCCAATCTTTGTCCATGTATTTCCTTCTCGAAACTAAAGATTCTGATGTCAGCTACCCTTAGCTTTTATCTTAGGTGTAATATTTTACAACATCAAACAAGACTCTAAGTAAATGCTATGTGTCTCTCAGATATGCACCCTCAAAATAAAATGACCTTTCCAGACCTCAGTTATTTGTTTTCGGAAATGTTTCATTTGGGCCATGAGTCAGCTTTCTGGCTGAAGTGAGGTTACAATGGTTTTAGAGTTTTCCAGTTCTCAAAAATTGTGTATTTTAAAGTGATGCACAGAGTCGAACTTAGTATGGACTTAAACTAAAGCAACTAATATTTTTCCTTAGTGAAAGCTGTACAGTTAATATTAACAATTTTGTGAACAGAGCCCAGGAAATGCTACCCTACAACATGGCATCTGGACATTTGAGAACACATGGGAAGAAGCCAAGAGGCACCTTTATGCCTTCTGCCCTGTTCCTGGAACCGGGTTAGAAATGTTTAGAAAGATTTTCTAGCCAGTTACTAAAGTGGCACTGGGATTGTCATTCATACGGTTATTCCCCCCTTGCGTTGGCACATAGAGAATCTGAACAAGTGTGCCTTACTAATTGTCCCAGCTAATAAACATTGTATCATTTCACACATACCTCTCTGTGAGAATCAGCTTTTAAAGCAAATCTGGCTTAAAATTAGACATATTTGGTACTTCTTGATAGATAATCTTATAAAAAGTGATTTTGTAGACATCTTTTACTGGAGTGGCTTAATCTTAACCTCGCAAAATGTGAAGATATTTTTTCTCTTTTATAAAGACATTTGGTGAATTCTTTTAAATCTTAGGATAGTAAACACACAAACAATTCTAGACCAAAGAATTTCAATCAGTCCATTAAACATTTAAACACTATTTATTTTAGGACCGAAGTGTGATTATTCACTCTCTATTTTACTGTTGCTCTTACCAGGAATGGTTAAGGCATTGCCTAACTGGTAATTTATACCAAAAGTTTAAAAACAACTTTTATTTGCTTAAGATGTCTGTAATTTCCAGAGTAAAGTCATTGGATCAGAGTGTGCTGGGCTGGGAAAGGACTGAGGGACTCTTGGGAATGAGCTGCTTTGTAGCAGTTGTCAGTTCTTTGACATACATGCTTTATCATAGATGACTCCAGGCCACTGACACAACAAGTATGAGCATGCGACTGAACATAGAAATATAACACTTCTTGGGTCACCAGTTTACTATGGATTAAATCTCAACTCTTGTACACGAGCTCTGTTATGTGTAAGGATTTATATAAGTGCTTTCTGTTTGTGGTGATAGGTCACGGATTTACTAGAGATTGCTCCTGTATGTGTTTGTGCTGTGTGTCTGTGGGTCTGTGGTGGAACTATGTGTATGTATGTGTGTGGCATTGTTAATGCTGTGTTGTGTGTGTCTCTATGTGTGTATGTACATGTGCTATGTTTGCTTCTGTTTGTGTGTCTGTGTTTATGCTGTATTTGTGTGTTGTTCTATGTGTATGTGTCTGTGTTGTGTGTGTATGTGTATGTATCTGTGTTTCTACTTCTTATGTATGGTTTGTGGTGCATATATGTGTCTGTTTGTGTGTGTCTGTGTTTCTACAGTGATGTGTGTGTGTGTGTGTTTGTGTGGTGTGTGTCTGTACTGTGTGAGTATGGGTGTCTCTGTGTTTTTGGTGTGCTGTATGTATGAGGGTGTTTATGCTGTTTTTGTGCTATCTGTATATGTCTGTTTGTGTGCCTGTGTTTTTGCTGTGTATATGTGTCTGTATGTCTGTTTTTGTATTGTGTGTGTATGTGTATATCTGATTTTATTCTGTGCTGTGCTGTGTGTGTGTATGTGTGTGTGTGTTGTACAGGTATACTCTATAAACAAGTGCAGTTTCCCACACATGCAGGTATGGACTCCAATGATTTGACACTGAGTATCTTCTTCTATTGATAGTTATCTTCTCTTTTGAGACATTTTCTTACTCTGAACCCGGCTAGACTAGTCAAGTCATTTTGGCTAGACTGGCTAGCCAGAAAGCCCATGGCATCTGTTCATGTCCACTATCTGTATACTTCTATATATCAGTGTTTGTGACCCAAGCTCAAGTCCAAATTTTACTCACTGAGAGATTGTCACCTTTGTCTTACAATTTAGTTTTGAGTTATTTGAAAAGTAAAGTCCTTTTTTTGAAAACGAAAGTGTTAAATTTTTCCTGAGCAATTACTCAATTATTATTCTCATGGTTTTTTTCTTTAAATATTCCTGAATTTTAATTATAAGATGGTTGAAAAGTATCATTCTAGAAAAGGATAAAACTAGACAAAGATTAAACATATTATTAATTTTTTTCTATCTTTTATCATTTGAATTTTATTTATAATGTTTATAAGTTTTCATTTACCAAGACCCAAACTCAACTTTATGTAAGGAATTCAAAGAAAAATATTTGGTAGAAAAGCATTTCCAAAAGTAAGTTATCATATCGAACATAAAAAGTTTATATTTATTAGAAAGCTATAGACATTTAAAAAAAATAATACATTGCATTTTAGATAACGTTCATCAAATTCTCCTGTGAATTACCAACTGTGATTTAAAAATATAACAGAGAATATATCCCTATATTATTTTTTGCAAGAAATGACAAACACTAAAATAGTATCAGTATTTTAGACTTAATGTAAAATTCCCAACTTACAAAAGAGAAAATAATATTAATGTCTAAAGACAAAAGTACAATGAAAGAAATTGTGTTAGCTATCTTAAAAATATGATACAAAGTAATAATTTTCTCATAAAAACAGGCATACAGATCAACAGAACTGATCAAAGGTTTAGAAAAAGTTCTTGCATCTACAGTCTGTTGACTTTCAAAATACACCTCAAACCTTGAAGGAGGATACAAATGATGCTTGAAAATCAATTATCCCATCAAGAAGACTGAAGCTAGATCCTTATTTCTCATAGTTTGCCATGTCAAGTAAATATGGATTTAATATAATACATACATTATCAGAAACTATTAGTATAAAGCAAATAGAAATTCCTGAAGACATTTGAACGGTTAGAATTTTGGTGGAGGTGAACCCCAAAACACAGGACAAAAACATAAAAATATACAAGTGTGATTATATCATAAAAAGAGATTTCTGTAAAGCAAAGTAAACAATCATTTGAGTGCAAACTGAAGATATTTGCATAATATATTTCTGACAAGTGGCTATGATCAAGAATAAAATTATTTAAAAAAATGTAATCCCTCCAATAACTTAATTTAAAAGCATGTGATAGACCAAAGTGAATATTTCTTAAAAGGAGACAGACATATGACCAGTAAATATGCAAAAACCGTTCAACCCTTCAGCATTGCAAATACCAGGGAAATTAAAAACAAAACCACAATGGGATGTCATCTCACTGCAATAACTATTATCAAAGCAACAAAAGAGAAATTCTGTCAAATGTGAAGAAAAATGGAAATCTTGTACCTTGATGTTGAGACTGAAAAGTTTGTATTAATAACAACCATTGTGGAAAACTGTATGGCTTTAACATATGGAACTGAAGTCCCACTTCAGGGTACATATCCAGAAAAAATGAAATCTGTATATTACAAATACTCCTTTATCACTTCTACTGGCTATTTCTAAGATGACCAATACGTAAGTGAGAGTTATCTGAAAAGAGGAATCCTCAATTGAGAAAATGCTTCCATTAGATCCAATTATAAGTCTTGATCTTAATGAATGATTAATAGGTGAGGGCTCAGCCCATTGTGAGTGAGGCCCTTCCTGGGCAGGAGATCCTGGTTTTTATAAGAAAGCAAGCTGAGCAAGGCACTGGGAGCAAACCAGTAAGAAGCTACCCTCCATAGCTTCTGCATCAGCTCTTGCTTCATGTCCTGAATTGATTCACTGATGGACATCAATTCCTCAAGTTGCTTTTGGTCATGGTATATTATAACAGCAATAGTAACCCAAATTAATTCATCACCCATATTTATAAATGTCTCACTTTTAATGAATGGATACAGAAACCTTGACGCACACACATCAAGTGATTACTCTTCAGATATATATGAGACATCTTGTCATTTGTGACAGAATTAATATAACTGAAAATCATTATGTTACATTAAAATAACTGAACACAGAAAGGAAAGTACTTCAAGATCTCATTTATTTAGAACACAAACATTTGTTGATCTCATAGCATTTGTTAGTGTGTTGGAATTTGTTGATCTCATAGCACTTGATAGTGTATGGATGCCAAAAAACTAGGAAGAACAGGGAGAGCTAGACTGAGATGAGAAAAGTCTGACAAATTGGTAGGGAGAAACAGTTGAAAGGGACCAGAGATTCTGGTGTGCTATTGTACATTTGAAGGTAACATATGCAGCTAAGGCTGGGGACAAATGACCATAATCCCACCTGTTTAAGAGACTGAGACCAAAAAAGGAATCCGAGTTCAAGGCCAAAGACTAAGAAATGACTTGAAGGCCAGTTTGTCACAAAAACCTGAACAATAAAATGAGTGTTAAGAATACAGCAAAGTTAAATACCTAATGTGAGGCCTCAGCGTCAAGTCCTAATATGGAAAGAATCTTCTTTAGTATTTCTGATTCTGTGCTACAAACCAGTTCTAAATATGAAAACACACTGAATGCATTTTACCTTTGTTATACCTTCCCTGAATAATTAGTGTATATCTAGACAAACACTTTCAAAGTTGATTATGCATTAATATACTATTTTCCAAAGAGTTTGGGGGAAATGAGTAAGAAGACTACAGCTGGTGTCAGACTACTCTGAAAACCTTAAATTCAGAAGGTAGCTAAAGAGCTGCCCAGAGAGTTTCACTATAGAGCTGAGTCCACCTGAGTGAGGCCTTCCTTTTTCTTAAAGTGAAATGAGAACAGGACTTTTAAGTATATTAAATTACTTTAAAAGAAGAATAATAGAGCAATGTAATATAGAAAGGATATCTTGGTTTGATCTTGGGCTTGGGTTTACATTAGAAAATATTTACTTATAACTAAATCTGGATAAGTGTCATTTATATAGAATTACCATATTTGCAAATATAAAGGTCATTTTTGCATAATAACTATACTTTAGCTTCAGAAACAGACTCTTGTCATTTAGAGATAGATCCTATGTGGATTTGCTGAGTTCCTTCCACATTCTGAATTGGGAAATAATCTCATCAGCTGAGGGTAGTTTTGATGAGATCAAGCATATTTATACACTTCTTCCAATAAATAACTTTGTTTTGTGTCAATAATAATTAATTTGCTGGAAGAGATCCAAGGTTTTATGCTCATTATTTATACTCATGATATTGTATTTAGTTCATTTTCTGACTCTTGTTCTCTTCCTTTTGCTTATGTCTAACATATCTGGCTTTCAAAAGCAACCAATGATATTTCAGCCTGTCATCTGTGTATTATCACTACTAAAGATAAAATATTCTTTTAAAAGTTTATAGAATACTAGAAATATAAAAGAAACCTGGTCATGTTGGGACATACTTATGATATCATTAACTGAGAATCAAAGTTAGAAGAATTACCAAGAATTCAAGATCAGAGTGGGCTACAAGAACAAAGCTCTTCCAACAAGCAAACAGGATTCAAGCTGAGCTAGGGTCTGCCTAGAAATTATGCTCAAGGAAAATCAGCACTCTGAGAGCTCAAAGCTATGGAGAGAGATCTGTGATGCTAGAAGTGTCAGAGGAATGAGCAGAGCACAGCAGGAAGTACACAGATCCCAAGAAGTCTGATACAGATCTGTTATGTTGAAAGTATTGTGAGCCCTCCCACTTACTAGCTCCTACCATGGACAGAACCACCAATAGGTTTGGACAATAGGCTGTTCATGGAGAAACCTGGAATATCTTACATTATTTGAGGGAAACAACAGGCGCACAAACAATAAACAAAATATAGAGAAAACAACAGAATTGTGGACAGGGTTTATAAACCTGGTGGGTTTTGATGTCTCTCACTCACAATACATACAGGACTAGTTTTATCTAGAGAAAGCACATAGACCACTTGTGGGAGTTGTAGTGGGGTAAACAAAAGCCAAACTCATGTGGGCAGGGCTTTCACATTCTCTCAGTCATCTAGAAGCCTACACGAAATAATTGTCAAAAACACCAGAGATTGAATTGCCTTGAGACCATTAGTATAGAGAGAAGGAGAAAAGAATAATAAAGAATAAAAAAATTAAATGAACAAATCTTACCTAAACTTGTGAAAACTAAAATCTATGGGGTAGATGACAGAACTTAGGTAAAAGCTAAAGGCTTAGACAGTTTGCTCAATGAAATGGACAAGAATTTCTTTAATATAAAAAGTGAAATGCACTATCTCTCAATCACAAAAAAATAACAGAACTCTACTCTATCAATAATAACCTAAATTAACATATTACATACTAATAAATGAAAAGTTTGAACAAGTAGGCATAGGCATTCTCATATTTGATGAAGTAAATGGTGCCTATTCCCTGAATGGCTGCCCTCAGAAAAATAAAATTAGATCCATATCTCTCACCTGATTAAGCCAATCCATTTAAATGAATTAAATGACCAAAAAGAAGAAGTTAACATTTAGTATACTGGCAATCTGAGGAATAAACAGAGAAAATACTTCCAAATATATGTATAGGGAAGAACTCTCTGCAACACAAAAACATTGCCAAGTGTTGACTGATAGGATTACAAGGAATTAAAAGGCTTCTGCCCATCAAAAGAAATCGTCTGCAAAATGCACAGAGGGCCCGAAAGATGGGAGAAAACCTTTTTCCAGCTTTATTTCAGACACACAGTTATTGCCTAAATACACAAAGAGGTGAGATAATCAAAATAAATGAACATCAATAAACAACTTGCAGTAAGTACATTTGTGAGCTAAAGAGATAGCTCTCAAAAAAAGCACAAATGTCTAACACTTATTTGAACATGTTAAACATCTTTAACCAAGAGCAACATGAAAATTAAGACCACATTGAGCTTCTAGAATGACTTTTGGCAAGAAAATAAATGATGAACCCTTAATTAACAGCTGACAAAAGTACATGCTTGTACTGACATTGTGAAAATTGGTAAAGAGAATTTTCAAAATTCTGTAAGTAAGACTGCTATAAAACAAAGCTATTCCACCTCTATGTTTAAAGACTCCAAGTGTTACCAAAGAGAATTTTGTACATCTATGTTTCCTGGTAGTCCAATTTCAACAGTAAGGAATCACTGTAGAAGTCTACCGAATAACGGCTTTGGGTCAGTGATAGACCACTTACCTAGCAATCACCAAGTCCACAATAAAACTAAATAAATCACCACCAATTGAAACTCAGATAATACAATTGTGCTATGAATATACAATGAAGTTTTTTCTAAGTTCAACAATAGCTAAAATGATAAAATCTTCAGGATTATGAATGGATCTCTGCCTTAGTTAGGGTTTCATTGCTGTGAAGAGATCCCAAGACCAAGGCAACTCTTATAAAGGCAAACATTTAATTTGGGCTGGCTTATATTTTCAGAGGTTCAGTCTATTATCATATTGATGGGAAGCATTGCATTATATGGGCAGAGTTGGTATTGGAGCATCCAAGAGTTCTGCATCTTGATCTGAAGGAGAAGTCTCTATTCTGCAGGCAGCCAGGAGGGGACCTCTGTTACACTGGTCAGAGACTGAGCATAGGCACATCAAAGCCCACTCCCACAGTGACACACTCCCTCCAACAAGGCCACACCTATTCCAAAAAGTCCACACCTCCTAATAGTGTGATTCCTTGGGCCAAACATATTCAAACCACCATAATCTGGAAATTATTTTATTAAATGAAGAAACCCATATTCAAAAAGATGTGTTACACATTATTGTTTATAGGTGGTAAATTACAGTTCTTAAAGTTATATATTCAAATTTATATCTGCGTGAAAGTGGGTATAAGTAATGCTACTAGAAAGGGGACCGTGAGAGGGAAAAATGGAGTAGCTGGAAAGGAAAGTGTGCTGGTTGGTTTGGTTTGGTTTGTTTTTTAATTCACACAAGCTAGAGTAGAGAGAAACTCTACTCTAGTTGTATGAGAAATTGCCCTCATACAACTGCAAGTTTTTCCATCCATCTTCTTTGATTCCAAAAATAATGATTTCTGAATTATATATGAATAAATGCTTAGGCCATAAACCCAGGCCTGTTCCCCTACTGCCTCATAACAACCAGTTGTTGAGATATAGAACCCTTTTGTTCTATTCTATGAGTGTCATAAGGCTTGTTACTTCTCAGAGTTCATGCACCTGTCTTCCTCAGAGTTCCCAGATAAATCTTCTCCCATGCCACCAGCTCTATCTCAGAAACCCTGTCTCTATCCAGGAATCATCTTCTATTTTTTGCCTAAGCTTGTAGGCCAATAGCAGTTTATTTACAGGCAAAACTTCCACATATTGCACAAAAAATTCTCTCTATACCCTCAGTAGACTGGCCAAATTGATGATAGAAGTTGGAGGCTCTATACTGTGGCAGTTCCACCTGTGGAAAGGTGCTCCTGGATTATACAGAAAGCCAAGGTGGGGAAGCATAGCCATTCAACAAATAGCGTGCCTCCATAGTTTATGCTTCAGTTTTCTTTTCCAGTTTCTTACCTTAAACTCCTGCCCTGACTTCCCTCTGGTTTGGCTTGCCAAATGGAAGTTGTGAGATGAAAGGATCTCTTTCCTTGCTTCTCTAGTTGGTTTCCAACACTAATTTTACACAGCAGCACAGAAGCGAACTAGTATAGAGGGGAAATCAAGTATGTGTGATATGACAGTGCAAAGGAGATTGGGGTGAGTAGGAGAGGAAAGGTACAAGCAAGAGTGTTGGGAATTGGTCCTATTACTTTGTCTTAATTTGGCTCCAAAAGTCACACAATCACACAGGGAATCTATGTGTTTAGATGCTGAGGGTACCTGTCTTTCTTTCTTTCTTTTTTTAATCAATAAAGAGCCAGTAGCCAGTGGCTGGGCAGAGAGAAAGAGGTAGGAACGAACTTGAAAATATCATCCTGAGTGAGGTAACTCAGTCACAAAAGAACACACATGGTATGCACACACTGATAAGTGGATATTAGCCCCAAAGTTCGGAATACCCAAGATTCAATTCACAGACTATATGAAGCCCAAGAAGGAAGACAAAAGTAAGGATGTTTCAGTGCTTCTTAGAAGAGGGAAAAACATACTCGCAGGAGGAAATATGGAGACAAAGTGTGAAGCAGAGACTGAAGGAAAGGGCATCCAGAGACTGCCCCACCTGGGGATCCATCCCTTATACAGTAACCAAACCCAAAGGCTATTGTGGATGCTGGGAAAGTGTTTGCTGACAAGAGCCTGATATGCCTGTCTTCTGAGAGGCTTTGCCAGAGCCTGACAAATACAGAGGCGGATGCCTGCAGCCAACCATTGGACTGAGTGCAGGGTCCTTGATGGAGGAGTTGGAGAAGGGACTGAAGGAACTAAGGGGGTTTGCAGCCGCATGGGGGTAGCAACAGTGTCAACTGGCCAGATCCCTGGGAGCTCCCAGAGAGTGGACCACCAACAAAGAGTACGCAGGGAGGGACCCATGGCTCTGGCCACATATGTGTCAGAGGAGGGCTTGTTGAACATCAATGGGAGGAGAGGCCCTGGGTCTGGTGAAGGCTTCACAGTGTAGGGGAATGTTAGGGGAGGGAGGCGGTAGTGGATAAGTGGGTGGGGGAGCACCCTCACAGAGGCAGGGGAAGGAGGGGATGGCATAGGGCGTTTCTAAAGGGGAGACCTGGAAAGGGAAAAATATAAAATGTAAGTAAGGAAAATATCCAACTTTTTATTATTTTTTATTTTGTGATACTTTATTCACATTTCAAATGTTTTCCCCTTTCCAGGTCTCCCTTTTGGAAACCCCCTATCCCATATTTTAGTAAATACAGATAAAACACTAGCCACATTTTTTTTTTTTTTAATTCTGCCTCACTTGCCTAACCCCTATCCCCTCCCCCATCCCTCTGCCTCTATGAGGGTATTCCCCCACCCACCCACTCTCTTCTTCCCTCCTTGGCATTCTTCTATACTGAGGCATCTAACACCCTCAGGCCCAAGGGCCTCTCCTCCCCCTGATGGCTAACAAGACCCTCCTCTGCCACATATGTGGCCAGCACCATGGGTCCCTCCATGTGTATTCTTTGGTTGGTGATCCAGTCTCTGGGAGCATCAGGAGGTCAGGCCAGTTGACACTGTTGCTCCCTCCATGGGGCTGCCAACTCCCTCAGCTCCTTCAGTTCCTTCTTCAATTCCTCCATGCTCACTCCAACGGTTGCTGTGAATTGAATCTTGGGTATTCTGAACTTTTGGGCTAATATTCACTTATTGAGTATATACCGTGTTAGTCTTCTGACATGTAAGAATCAGGGAATGTGGCACCAGGGGGCCCAGATAAAATATAGAGTTAGCAAGTATTAATTCAAGAATACTGGAGGGGAGTGTGTGCTAGCCTTAGGGAGGTTTGGAAGTGGCCAGCCATTGAGCTTGTCCCGGTATATCAAAATATAAAGTTTGTGTGTGTGTGTGTGTGTGTGTGTGTGTGTGTGTGTCTTTTCATTCGTGAATCCAGAGAACTCTGGCGGGTAGTTAAAAGTGCAATCACTCACCAGGAGTTCAGACCTAATTAACTTTTCCCTGCTTCACAGTAGGTTGAAGCAAGATGGGAGGGAGAAGCAGGAAAAGAAATCAGGAAAATAAAATATATATGAAAATAGTATTATAATCTGAATGAATATATGTTAATTAAATACAAATTATGTTTAAAGAATATTGGAAAAATAAAATCACAAAAAGAAAGATAAAATGTAAGAAAATAAAAAGTTTTCACCTGTCAAAGAAGAAATACTGAATTTTTAAATTCTTGGCATATTTATATCATGTTTTTCTCATTTATAGTTAAATTAAGCTTTTCACAGCATATAAAGTCATATTTGTAACCATTTCTTTAGTATAATACTCCTTCCTCTATAACTAACTCTTCTTTGTAAATTCCCTGTATGATTCCCGAAATAGACACATTGTTTATGATCCTTTAATCTTTGCTTATAATGATTCCCTTGCATAATCTGTCCCCTTATTGCCCACTAAGCACCCTATAAATTTGTATCTGATTGTTCTGCCTTATCTCATTATAGTGTGTAGAAAGTTTTAGTCCACTCATCTTTTTATTTATTTATTTATTTATTTATTTATTTATTTATTTATTTTTGTGCCTAAGCTGAAACACCCAAGCAACTGATGTTTGTCACCTTCTTAATCAATGCCCAGGCTTGACGTACAGGTGAAATGCCAGTCTGTTTGCGTTACTGCATAAATGAAGGGGATTATAGTTAAAAAGAGGAACCAAAGCTAACCAGACTCAGTCTATAAACCAGTCTATAGACTGGTTTTGGTTTTGGAACCAAAACTAACCAGACTCAGTCTATAGACCCTTTATAAATAAAGGGTCTGCTTGCCTGTTTATCTCTCTATTTACATTGTATCCCTATTACATCTTATGTCTCTGAATTATGCAGTTTTTGCTCCTTTTCAGAGCAGTTGGCTTTATACTAAGGACTACAATGGCTATGTGACTGGAGGCTGAAAATGTACTGTATTGTGTTTGCTACTCAAATAGATTTATGTTAAAGCATCTCACTTATTCTTCAAAAGGTCAGGATGAGTGTTTCATTTTGTCTTGATATCATTCTATAACTTTCTTCTAACCTCTGGTGCATGCTCAACTTTAAGGTAACTACAGAATCTCCCATTTTCTCTGTCATGGAAAGGTATGGTTCCTGGTATAAGAAGCTGCTGTAAGAACAGATCACTCATGGAGGACCCTACTAGAGATTATATTATACCTCCGGGCTTTGTATCTGTGTGCTTGTTTCCTGTACATGTGTTATTTTGTGCTAACCCTTCCCTAGGCACTCCCTCTTAATGCCCAAGCCTCTGACAAGAAGGGAGTTTCTTTCAATATCCCTATAAAATTTTACTCAAGGGGTTTTGCCAAGCACTTGTCACACAGCCCTGCAGCTGTCAGTGCTGTTCATCTTTCTGACTCATGGGACAGTGGATTCCTCATCAAAACTCAAGGATGCCCTATCTTCAGCTTTCTGTCTCTCTGTGTGGAACAGAGTACCTATGCCACCTCCCTTACCTCCTTCGGCTTACTCTCCTTAGCCTACATTATTCTCTTGAACTTGACCAGGGAAGAGTTTAATCTAATCCTTAATCATAGAAGACAATCCCTGACCTGTTGTAGTTGGAGAAAGCCTGAAAAGAGCTGAGTGAATTGGTAATTTCCAACTTTCTGGGTCTTATCCAGAAGGCAGGTTTTTTATATTCTCCTTTAATTATGTTACTAAATGCACATTCTAATAAATGGAAAGGTCTTGTTATAGAAAGGGGTAAAAATAATACAAGAACACTCATTTATTTTTAAAAAAATCATTTCTGTTGGGAAATTCCATCTTGTGCTAGACCTCTCATTATAGCATCTCAATTGTAAGAGGAAATGGTTTAAATAGTGTTGTAATACCCTTTGTTCCTGGATCCTTATGACATAGGACAGACACATTACCTAGACAATGCATACATTGTTGTTTTTTTTTTTCAAAGCTAGAATTATAGGTAGTAGTAAAAATTGCCTTTTTGAAAATTATACTTCTTTCCCCTTTAAAAGTTTCCAATGGCAGATACACATTCTACCCAACATCACAAGTCTGCTTATCCTAGAAACAGTAGATGTGATTCATGTATATATTTATTCATTCATCAGCTATTCTTTGAATGTCTACTACCTCCTCATTATAGTGACAGACATCAAACTGTAATAGCCAAAGAAAAGTTAATCCTTTTTTGTAAATGTTCAGATCAAATGTTTTGGCACATTTATAACTTATGAACGTTCAAGTGGCTTATTGGTTTTTCTTTAAGTAAGCCAACAAATTCAACTATGTATACCTAGTGGTTTCATGTTCCTTCAATTTCTAGACAGTCTTTGAAAGTCAAGATTGAAAAACAATATAGATATTTTAAAAGATGGTAGTTGGCCTGAAATATATATTCTTATATTAAAATTGTGCCTGGAAATAGAATCCACTTGGGAATCTGCCTCTACTCCCCAGTTGCCAAAGGAGCCTCATAGCAGGAATGTAATCCCCATGAGAGATATATTGAGTATGTGTGAATGAACTTACTGGGGGTTAACATGAAACAGCTGTGTGATTTGGGAGCCAAACTTTGATGTAAAAAATAAAATTAATGGGACTGTTAACATAGTGGAGAAGAAATTAAAATGGAAACATGTACCAGACTGGTTTTCTGTCAGTGTTGGATACTGAGCATATTTTAACATATGCACAAGACAATCACTTAAGGTCTGACTTTGTCCCACTCCAGGAAGAAGAATGAGTTATAACTACTTTTATTCTTTCTTTCTCTCCTGTACTCATTCCACATTTACCATTTTATTCTCAAGTCACATTGTCATCTCTCTTTTGTCTTGATACATAGTCTTGATACAGCGTCTCACTATGGAGCCCAGACTGGCTTGGAAATCCTGACTCTCCTCCCTTTCCCACAGCTGTTCAATTATAGAAATATTCTACCACACTCTGCTCATGTTTCATTTATTATTTTAGACTTTTTTTTCTGAATACTCAATTATATTTACTTCCCAAATCCTCCCGGTCCATTCTCCAAATCTCTAGCAACCAAATTTCATGTCCTCTCTCCATGATTAAAACATTGAGTCCAGTTTGTGCCACCTACATACTGCTAGTTGTGGACCTATCCTGGACTGTGGCCAAACTATCACTCCCTTAAAGAAAACTGACTCTTGATTTTTCGGTAGCCATCAATTGCCAATATTCATTGGGATTAATAGAAGTCCTATTCTGTGTCACCCACCACTCAGGCTAATGTTGTCATCTGGCCTGAGCTTTCGGAAGCTTTGCAGGTGCTATTAAGATCATGGTGAGTTTATGTTGAGAATTTCCTGTTGTGTCTGGCAAACAATTTTTACTTGTAGCCAACTCTCTTTTGATGATCTCTAAGTCTTATGGGAAGGGCTGTGATATACTCTATTTAGGATTGAGTGTTCCTTAGTCTCTCACTATGAATATTAACCATTTGTAGGTCTCTGTGTTAGTTGCTATCTACAGCAAGATGAAGCTTCTCTGATGAAGTTTGAGAAATATTCTACTGTATGAGAATAGCAATAAGTCATTAGTGGTTGTCTTAATGCCCCATTAAAAGAATATTCTGCAGTATGTTATCCCTAGGAACTATGACCTATTTTTCTGCAGTTTATTGGCCCCAATAATGATACCACCTATAGGTTTCATTTTGTAGAGTAGGCCTTAAATGCAATCAAAAAGGGTCCTCATTTTCAGGACATCATTTCATTAGTGAGCAAGACGGTTGTTATTGTGGTGCACACACTCACAGCTGAGTGAAATAAATGTATCCTTTCAACACTGTAAGTTCTAGTCAGTAGGGGTGAAGCTTCCAAGTCATTTCCATCTCGATTTCTCATGTTTTATTACTGAGGTATGTGACACATTCAGCAATAGAGGTTTTATTGTCAGTTTCTGAGTAATAACCAGTAGTCATGGTAGTAGCCTGAGCTGTAGGGGGATTTATGGGAACTCACTGGCCAATAACTGCATACATTTGCTGATTCCTGGTAGTGGAGTTGTATTGCTAGCATTTGAGTTTACTAAGGGTATTGTCCCTCCATTGTAGGGTAATTCTATTGCAACTCTTTTACATGTGTATATTTTAATAAATGGGTATTGGTAACATATCTAGGTCTAAAGTTTGGTATTTGAAGTAATAGGGCAATGTAAAATCAGAGGAAGACATTGATCACACCAGTGATGAGACCTGATGGGCCAACCATACGTATATTTGTCTTGGTAGAAAGGTGATTCTTTATGATCCAGTCATGGAACTACCAAAAGTGTGGATGGATAAATATTTCTTTGTGACAAATTCATTTTCCTAAAGAAGGGGTTTTATTTTCTTTTGTCTGAGAAAGTACAATGTACAGTGTTTTTTTTTTTTTAATTTTATTGTATAGTTTTCCCTTTATCTATTCCTCACCAGCTTCTGTTAGTCATTATTCTGACTGCACATGGTGCAGAAGAGAATATCATTTAGAATAGCCTACTACACATTTTATAAATAGCTAGCAGAAAGGAGCTTGAATGGCCCAATCATTATACAATTAGGCAATTGTAAAATTAATCATTTGAGTGCTTTTTTCTATGCATGTATTGCGTTTCACAATTGAACCTCAGAAATATGTATAGTTGTCATGTTAACCACCTTTTAAAACAGAAGTTAGAAGACAGAAATGCTTAAAACTTATAAATGGAAGACATAAAGTTTGGAAGGAGGCATGATAGAGAGTTGGAGAGAGTTTTAGGAAGGGGAGGAATTAATATGATCAAATGATAGTGTATATATGCATGCATATATACATAATTTTTGAAGAATAATTAAGATTAAAAACTGAAATATTAACAACTATGATTTGCTATATATAAGACATTATATATGATACATATCATTCATATTATCACATTATACCTCATAAATATAGACAATTATACTGGTAACACTTTGCAGCATTAATATAAAGCTTAAAGGGAGAATAATAAAATCTTATGTCACTTTTAACTTAAAATGTTTTAGTTGTTCCAAAATTTTATTACACATTTACTAAACTGATTCATAATTCTAAATTTAAAGCTAGTAAAATTGAGAATCAGAAAAATAGAAATTAAGAAATCATTTAGAAATATATATGATAATGACAGATATGAGCATGTATGTATTCCTGTTCTTTGGGTTCTACCCATGTCTGAATCCATGTGTTATATCCCTAGATGTATCTCTTTAGCTTTCTGTGATAGAAAACAAATGAGAAAGAAAGAAAACTAAAGAACGCTAGGATACTCTGAGCAGAAGGAATGAAGCCTAATGCTTCATGCACAATGGTGTGCTTGGTTTACATGTAAGTATCAAATAAATATCAGAATAACTATAGTAGTTTACCAACACTCATTATGTCAGTATTTTCCAAGCCATAGTCCCAATTTTTACTCATCTTTTGAGTTTCCACTAATCAGAAATCTGTATGACAGATTTGCTTCTCTCTGTCCCTCCTGACAAATTAAGACAGCTCTCAACTAGACAGTAATGGCACTTCCTCACAATTATTCTTAAAATAGGCAGGGTAGAATCCTCTCCAGAAACTGCCTTGTCATTCTAATGCAATTATGTAACTGTCTAATCAGTCTGTCAGCTCAGTGGCTGGTAGGCAGGGAAAATTAATGTTGCCAACATGAAAGACTAACATCTAGAGACAACTGATCAACCCCTGGTTCTGCAATAAATCGGTTTATTCACCATTCACTTCTGGGTCGGTAATAAATGAAAAGACACAAGCTAGTCAACAATTTTGTATTTACCAAGTTCCTTTTAATGTCCAAAAGTTTTTGTAGCCAAATATTAATTGAATACTTGAATAGTCTGTATATGAAATGAGGGATGGATGGAGTGTCCTATGTTACCGACAGAGTGATGATTTTCCTGGATTAATGTTGTCCCTCTTCATGACCCTCTGCACTTTTCAGGAATATCTGTGTCTTTATGTAAATACCTTTAATTTTTCATTAAGTGAGAGAAATAAAATATATCATTATAAATTTAAAACTGATAGGATTTGAGAGCTGTAAGTGCCTGAAAAATGATACTATTTTTGCTTATATTTTATCATTATGAATGAGTTATATACAGAAAATAATTGAAAGGATATATATCCAGAATATTCTACACTGTGCAGTAGAATTAATTTTAATTATAATTTTCAGCATATAGAACTTTCTAATTAAAATCTCTTTATTATTTCAATGACATACACTGGGCATTCGTCAGGAATGAACATGAGTTATAGTCTGCCATTAAGTTTTGAGTGACCTTAGGAGGCAATTAAACTCCTTTATTGCTTAGTATTATATTTGGTTTGTATATAAAACTGGTTGTATGGTTGCCTCAGTCCTAAAAATATGCTATGAGAAAGTTAGGGAGAAAAGTGTGGGATAGAATTGTGCTTTACATAACTTACCTGTATTCTTACTGCCCTCAACAAAAGTTATGTGCGCGTGCACGCGCGCGCGCGCGCGCACACACACACACACACACACACACACACACCATCCTCAATCCTATCACTTTTCCTTTACAGGCACTATAAGTATCACTGAAAGTATTCACTTTCAGCTCCAAGCTATTCCTATGCATCTTTTCCCATGCTATATTGTTAATTTAGTATCATAGCAGATAATTTTGCTTTAAGAGTAATTCAGAGATGACAAACACAGAAAATTTTCACCATAATATTTATATTTTACCATATTGTCTGGTACATATATATCTATATATAACCTATGGGGCCATGATTTAGAAGGGAAATTGTACACTTTCCGTCTAAATTGTTTCTGCTTCTCTGATCAAAGCATGGTAGAATGTGGCTTACTCTTTTGTTTCAATTTGCGCTTAATTTTCTTAAGCATTCCAGGACCACCTGCCCATGGAATATCTTTTGTTTGTTTGTTTGTTAATTTATTTTATATTTGTTTGTTTGTTTGTTTTCTGCATTAGCTACATCAGTCTCAATTCTACAGGCAGATTACTGAGACTAGTATATATGTATGTGTATATATGCATGTATGTATGCATATATACATGTGTGTGTATAATATATAAAGTTGCCCCTCTGTGTCTGTGAGTATGTGTGTGTGTGTGTGTGTGTGTGTGTGTGTATGTCCATGTGTGTGTACATGTACATATATGTGTTATGCTAACCATAGGCTGGGCCCTCTTACTTCATTTAATACTTGAGATAATCACCCACATGCATGCCCATAATCTGGGTAATCCCTCAATTTAGGTTTCCTTTCACATAACTCTAGGTCATCCAACATTGACAATAAAAACTAACCATGTCAGTGTCAATAAAACTGAATACAAGGTGTAGGCACACATGGCTACTTTTGAAATATAAACAATATAAACTTTAATCAGTGTATTCTTAGCTCTCAGTCTACACATGAAGGTAAAGAACTTGCTGATATGTAATTTCAGTGTTAAGATTTAATTCACAGACCTTTGAAAAAATGTTTTGATAGAATTAAGAAATATGTAGGGGAAATTATTAATTTCATAACACTATTTAAAACAGAAGACAATTCCTAATGCATGCTTTCTTTAATCCCTGTCAGTTGACTTGCATAAATGAGTATGTTCAATCTGTCTAGTTGGGGTAGCCCCTGATGAGAGAGGATGAAGAAGAGAACGCTGGGACCTTGGGTACCCACTGAAACCAGCATCACTGAAGGCCCAAATCTGATGAATGGCCAGGCCTTGATTGACATTGAATATTAAAGGACAATGACTCTTTCCAGTTCACATCCCACACATTCTTTCCATGCCCAGCTTTTCCCTAACTTTCAGGTTATTATTTTTTTTTTTTTACTGGTAGTCTCATGAATATATTATTTAAAAGCCCTGGGATTTTTAGCTGCCTCCTGATAATCTATCACCTGGGGATAAAGCACAAAAATGCATGAGTTTATGCTGTGGAAACTCCAAGGGCAGATAAAAGATTTACCTTTTATTTTCTTTTGTCCACAAATAAAATGGCTGTGCTTAGGATGCAGCAATTTTCCTGTAGAAAATCTTTTGGGAAAGTGTATGTGACATGAAATTCTTATGAATAATAAAATAGATCCCAAAGCTTCCATTAATTATTCTGTTTACCCTATGAAGTACAAAATTAATGGATTAAGATACTAATGCTTATATATATATATATATATATATATATATATATATATATATATAAATTACATTTTTCTCCTGATTAAACTTGACTTTACTTTCTGTGCAAATCCATCAAGACACTTCCTAATATAATAAAGAATATATTTGAATGCAATGTACAACTGAATTCTTGTTCCAGTTCTATTTAAGTGTACTATTTTTATCATTGACAATTTATTGACCCTCATTTGTCAGTGAGAATTACTCTCTGAAACGTCCTTTGATAAGACGCTTACCTGTACATGCATGGATACCTGAGTTTGATCTCTAGCGCCTGTTTGAAAATGCCAAATGTTATGATATGGGTTTGTATTATGAACACCAGGACACTGGAGACAGGGGATAGTCTGTCTAAATGTGGAGCTTAATGGAAAGATCTTGTCTCAAGGAGGTGGACAATGATTCTCATATGTGAAGTTGTCTCCTTCTCTCACCTCCCCCCCCAATGGTCCAGGTAGGCTTCTTCTGCCCCCCCCTCTTTGTGTGTGTTTCCACTCCCTTTCCAGCTCCCTTTTCTCATGCCCCACATAAACTCTATTCTATACTAAGCCCATCCTATGACTGGTACCTCAAGGGGAAGGGGTGCCACAGCACGGGCCTGCAGAGGCGCTCCTCCTACCATAACATTCCTCACTCTACCAAGACATATCCTGGTCACGTTCTTTTTCTTTCTTTCTTTTTTTTTTTTTATAAAGCACAACACATTTCTCAAAGGAGGAACATAAAATATGTACAATATTATACAAACAAGCCTATGACCACAGCAGTCACTGACAGGTATGGAGGCCCATATCCACTGGCCCTGTCCAGAAAGTTGGCAAGAAACTTTGGTTTTCTGTTTGGAGGGTGAGGAGAGGCCTCACTGGCCAGCCACAAGAAAGGAAGTAACCCACAGTGGTCATCAGCAATTTTATTTTAATAACCTATGATTATGTCCAAACTTACAACAGTCTCTCTAAGACTCAAAGAGCATGTTGAAGATGGAACATAAAGAATGTAGGATCTAGAAACTAAGAAGAAGGCTATGGAACACCACATTTTGGCCCAGGTATATCCATTATAATTATGATTACAGTACAATTACACTTGCCTACATTCAGCTTGCACAAAAAATGGGAGTTCTCAATAGGCAACCATAGCCTTGTAAAGAACTCAATATACATTGCTTCTTTATATTTCCAACCAACTGGTGGCCATTGGCACATTCTGGGTATTACTGCTATCAATTGAATAAGCTCTCCAGGCTCTGATGCAGAGTTTCAAACTAATTGTTGTACAGATGGTCCTGATTAAACTTATTGGTTCTCAAAGGAGAAAACAAACAGCAAAAAAAATATGTAAAGGGGTCACATAGGCTGGAAACAAGCTTAAGAGGGGTAGAAGACAAGAAAGAGTGGTGGTGACTGAAATAAAATGCACAGTAGACATGTAGACAGCTATGAAAATGTCAAAGAACAAATTTAATAACAAATATAGAGAAATAGTAAAGATCTACTCACTTCATTCTGAAGGCGGTTGAAGTTTAACAGAAAAGAAGACTCTGTCTACTCAAAAATGGACACACAGACACAAAAACACACACATGTACATGCACAGAGATTCAATTATGCACACACTACATTCATATTCATACATACACATATATATATATACACACATAAACACACACAACCATACACAGACTTATACACACACTCTCATACATATACATGCACATACATAAGCACACGCATGCAGGTGCACATATATATATATATATATATATATATATATATATATATATATAAACACACAGGCACAAACATATACAAAAAGAAACAAACAGTAGTACTAACACTTTCCTTTAGATTATAGAATATCTCACTCTTTTTTCATGCTCCCTGATTCTCTCATTTTATTCAAAACAGATCTTGTGTCTTTTGTGACTTAACGCATCTGCAGAGGAAAAGAGATGAGCATGGAATGGAAGCTAAAGGTTGGTTGTTCCTAACACAGAATGCAGAAGTGTTTGTACCTTCCTTGGGTATTGCTACTTCATCTTCCTTTCCCAGGGTTCTCTAACAACTCCTCTCCCCGTGTCTTCCTTGGGTAAATGCTGGCTCTAATGCCTACATTATGCAAGGTCTCATGATTTAGTATTACTTTATAACACATACTGTTTGATCTGTGCTAGCTACTTTTTACTATTTACATTATAAGAGTAATGGAGACAACTGGGAGAGAAAGTTTAGTGTAATTGAGGGCAATCCCATTAGAAGACAGGACTCCACTAAAAGATTGAGACCACTCTGTTAATGGGATTATTTTTAAGTGTGAGAGATCAAATATCTCAAATTTGAGACCTTCTCCTTCATGTAGTTTTTGAATCCTATGCAATAATGGCCAAAATAAATCATATTCTTGTTTTCAAATGATACATTCCAGACAAATTAAGCTATTCAAAGGTTACAAAAATTCATAAATCAAAATGTAATGTCATAAGTATTCAAATAAGTTGTTAGAATAAAAGAAACCAAGGACAATCATTTTGAGGCTTTTCTAAGAGTTATGCTTTAAGAAATAAAATCGGTTCATTGTATAAATCCAGTAATAAAACTTGTAGGCCTAGAAACAAGATAGGCTGGAGGGTATAGCAAACCAAACATTTCAAAACTTTGTCTCTGAGATGCTTTCTTTGTTATGTGTCTAGTTATTTTTCTATCTGCTCTAACTAAATTACTCTGTGGTCACATACCAAAAAACCAACACTGGGGGAGGTAGGCACTTTTCTGGGACACAGAAGATAATGCAGTTGGGTAATGATCTTTTCCCCTCCTTGTTTTTGATATTTTTTGTTTTTTGTTTTTTTTTTT